>CAJDSM010142504.1:0-10461 GCA_903981925.1 Ostrea lurida | reverse complement strand
TATCCTGACCTGATATGCGCTCTCGCCCTGGTTCTCTTCTGCCCTCGCCGGTGCTCCTTCTCCCCTTCTTCCCGGCCTTCGCTTCCTCCACCCTTTGTTGTCCGTTATACTTTTCCGTTCCCGGGCCTCTTTTCCCCTGTCTCCCCTTCCTCCGCCTTCCCCCCGTTTGCCCACCGCCCCCTCCCTCCCCTCTCCCCTTTCCCCTTTTCCTGGCCTGCTGCTCCTGCCCCTCTCTCGCCTCCCCCCCTTTCTTCTCTCCTTGCCCCTTTTCCGGCCCCGCCCTGCCCCTCTCTCCACTGCTTCTCCCCCCCTGGTCCTCCGTTTATCCCTCCCCCGCCCCGGTGCCTCGTGCGCCCCGTGGGCCTCCACTTGCCTCTCGGGCGCGCACCGCGCCCTCTCGTCCCCGTTTTGTCCCCCCCTCCTCCCTGCCGCGCTCTCCATGTCCCTGTCTGGCTCTCCCCCTAGCGCCCCTGCCCTTTTTTTTTTTCGCTCCCCGGCCGTGGGTGGGTTTGCTGTTCGCTCGGGTCCCTTGTTTTTGCACTTTCGCCCTGCAGCCTCCTCCCCTTGTTCCGTTTCGCTTTGCCTGCGCCACACTGTCCCCTCCCCGCTTTCTTTTTCTCCTCTTCCGGTGTTGCCTGCCCCCCCCTCCCCTCTTGCCTTCTCCCCCTTTCTTTGCCTCCCCCCCCGGTCTATTCTGCCTTCCGTTTCCCGTGCCTGTCTTCCTCGTTCTTGCGTCCGTCTCGGCCGCCTTTCTCATTTGTTGCCCCATCCCCCGCTCTCCCCCCGGCGTGCTTTCCCCCCCCCTTCCCCTTCCTGGGCCCACTTTTCTTGTTGCCCCTGCCTGCCCCCCTCCGCACGCCGCGTCGCCCCTCCCTTTTCGCCTTTCCCTCTCGTCGTGCCCTTCCGCGCTCCTTCTCTCGTTCCTCGCCCCTCCCCCCGCCCCCCCGCCCCGCCCGCCCGCCCGCCCGCCCCCCCGCCCGCCGCCCCCCCTCTTCTCTCTCTACTTCCCCTCTCTCTACTCTCCCTCTTCTCTCTCTAGTATCGCCTCTCTCTCGTCCTCTCCTCTCTCTCTCTCTCTTCCTCTTCCGTCTCTCGCTCTCTCGTCTCTCTCTCTCATCCTTCTCTTGCCTTGTCGTCCCCCGTCCCTGGTGGGTCATCCGTCCGCCCCCCTCCCTCCCCCGATGCCGCTCCCTGGTCGCCTCCTCTTCCGTCCTCGTTGGACTTTCTTTTCTCTCTACTCTCTCCTCCCTCCCTCTCTCTCTCTCTCTCTCTCCCTCTCTCTATTCTCTTATCCTCTCTCTCTCTCTCTCTCTCTCTCTCTCTCTCTCTCTCTCTCTCTCTTCTCTCTTTCTCCCCACCGTTCCGCGCCTGCCCTTTGTCCCCCCCCCTTCCTTCGCTCCGTTGCCCGTCGTTCTGGTTTCCTGAGTTCCTCCGTCCGGTCCGCCCCCCTCGGCGGGTTTCCTCCTTTGCCTCCCTCCCCCTTCTCCTCTTTTCCCCCCCCTTGCGCCCGCTTTGCGGCTCTCTGCTGCCGTCTCCTTGGCGTTTGTGTTGCCTCGCGTGCACCCACCCCCCCCCCCCCCCCTCTTCTCCCCCCCACCGTCCCCCTTCGCCGTTCCTTTCCTCTCTCCCGTGCTCGGTTGCGCGCCGCTCCGCCTTCCCCTCTCTGCCCCCCTGTCCTCCCGTTTCTCCCCTTTTTCCGTTCTCCCCCTTTTTTCTGCTCCGTTCCCCCCCTCCGCCCCGCCCCCTGGCCCGTCCCTTTTTTTTTTACCCCGCCTGCCCGGGCTTTGCCCCTCCCCCTGCGCTTCCCTCTTCTCCCCTTCCTCTCCTCCGCGCCGGCTTTTCCCGTTCTTGTGCCCCCTGCCCCTCCCGTTTTCCTGCCCCGGTCCTTCTTCTCTGCCCCCTCCATCTGGCCCTTTTCAACCCCCTGCCGGGCCCCCCCTCCCTCTTTTTCCCTTCCCCTTCCGTTTCTCGTCCTTGCGGTCCTTGCTATCAGCCCTTCCCTCCTCGCTCTGTCCCCCGGCTCGCGCCCTGCTTTTTTTTTTCCTCTCTTGCCTCTGCTCGTCTCCGTTCCGTCCCCGCCATTTTTGCCCCCTTCCCGTTTCTCTGCCCCCCCTTGCGCTCGTTTTTCTCGGTGTTTCTTCCTCTCCTTTTGTTTTCCCCCCGCCTCTTTTCTGTGCCGCCTTTTTTTCTCTGTCCTCTCCCCCGCTCGGGTCTTGCTTCCCCCGCCACGGTTCCTGTCCTGCTGTTCTCCCTCCCCTCCCCCCTGTCCGTATCCCCGTTTTTTCTGCCCTTCGCATCCCTTCCTTGCGCCTTGTCCCCTTCCCCTGCCCGTCACCTCTCCTCCCTTTCGCTCCCCCTGGTGCCCCTTGGCCCTTTACCGGTTTCTCTCTCGAGCCCTCTCCATCTTGCCCTGCCCTGTCCTCTTTGCCTGCCTTCGCCCTCTTTGTTCGTGCTCCCCCTCTCCTCCCTCTCCCCTTCTCCCGCCCTCCCACCCCACACCCCCTCGCCTCCTGCCCTTTCTCCCCCTTGGCCCTTTTTCGCCCTCGTCCTCGCCTCGACCCTTTTCTCCGTCCAGCCTTTTTGTATCCCCGCGTCCTGTTTGCCTTCTACTCCTTACTCCCCTGTCGTGCCCCTTTGCTGTCTCCCGCTCTGTTGCTCTTGTTGTCTTTTTCCTCCTCTGCTTCCCTGTCGTGGGTTCGTCTGTTTTCCCTCCCCTGCGGCCCCCCGTCGATCCCCCTCCCCGCCCTTTTCTCGCCCGTCTCTCGCTGACTCGCGCCCTTGCCGGGCCTCTGCGCGCCTGTTCGACCTCTTGCGCCCCTCCCTGTCCTGTCGTCTCCTGCCCGGCTCTGTCTGGTTGCCGCCTTCTCTGTAGTTCCCGCCCCGTCTTCGCCCTTTCTTCTCTCGTCTCGTTGTTGCCCTACCTCCCCATCCTCTCCGGTCCCCCTGTTGTTACTGCCCCCGGCTGCGCCTTTCGCCCCCTTCTGTGTCCTTCCCGTGCTGCCCCCGCCCTGTTGGCCCTCCGCCCCCTGCCCGTTCCCCTTTCTCCCGTGCTCCCTCTCGTGCCCACAGCTTGGGGCCCCCCCTTCGCGGCTCGCGCTCTGCCTGCGGGCGCTCCTCTCTTCCTTTTGCTCTGCCTTTCTCCTTTTCCCCTGCCCTTCCCTCCCTCTCCGTCTTCCCGCTCTCCGTCGTCCCTCGCCCCTCTGGGCTGTCGCGCCCCTCGAGCCTTCCCCCCGCCGGATGGCCTCGCCCCCGGGTCGTCCTCTTGCCCTGCCCCTGGTCCCCTTTCGTCCGCCCCTGGTTTTCTCCCTCCTTTCACCGCCGCGTTGTATTCCATTGGCCTGGCTTTTCTCCCCCTGCTGTGGTCTTCCTGGACCCCTGTTTGGTCTCGTGTTTTCGGCCGTTTTCTTCTCCTTTCCGCCGTCTGCAGGGGCCTCTTCTTCCTATGGCCTCCCCTCCCCGCGCCCACCCTCTTCCCCGTCTTCTAGAGCCGGCCTCAGTTATTCTTGTGCTCTCGGCCTGCCCGTATTCCCGCTCCGCGTTTTGGCGGCTCTCTTGGTGCTCTTTTTGCTGCGTTTCGTCCCGTCTCCTTTCTCGGTCCCTCTGCCTTCTTTTGCTGCTTTTTCCCTGCCCTCCCGCTCTGCTTCATGCTTCCTTCCCCTTCCCTTCTTTCCTCCCCCGTGCTTTGTCCCTTCCCTTTTGTTTTCATGCACCTCCCGGCCATCTTTTCCCCCCCTTCCCTGCCCCGTGGCTCCAGTTGTTCCTCGGCCGCCCCTTCTTCGGGTTTTCTTCCCGATGTTTCTTCTTCTGGGCTTCCCCTGGACGCCCCTCTTGCATGCTCGGGTGTCACATTGTTTTTTCCGGTCGCGCTTGCTAGGTTGCGGCTCCCCCCCTCACCCTTGCATTTCTTTTTCTTTTTCTCATCTTTTTCTGATGCAGCTTTGCTCTCCCCCCCTTATTCCACCTTCCGTTCGCTCATGCGCCCCGTTCCTCGCCACTCCGTGCTTTTCCCCGCCCTTTCACCCGTCTTTATACAGTCGTCCCCTTGCTCCCGCCTCCGCAGCGCGCCCTCTCCACGCAGCGCAATCTCCTCCCTCTTCTCCAGTGCCTACTCCCTTGTCTCTCTATCTGGTGTGGGACCCCCTTTTACTTCCTTGTCTCTCCCCCTTCCTTTCCGTTCCGCCCTCCTTTTCAGCCTTCCCAGAATTCCCTCCACTAAGCCTCCCTTCCTCTTCCCTTGCCTGTGCCTGGTCTTTGCATCCCGGGCCCTCCGTTTGCTTTCGCTGCAGCCACCTTCCCATCTCTCTCCCCCCCCCCCCCGGCGGCGGCGACCAGCGCGCGCTGGGTCCTTTTCTGCCGCTCCCGCCCCCGTTCTGTCCCTGTATGCACATGACATGACAATTTCCAGGTAAAATAGCTATGTAGCTTAGTTGATTTAATTCGTTACAGGCTTAAATATGATTGCTGAACTTGAAATTAATGTTAAATATACAATTATATTAATAAGTTGTTTCACACCATAATAATATATTGACAAGTATTTATTCCTTTATGAAATAGGTATTATATAGCTCTTCTTGTATTGCTCTCTCTTCTTCTTTATCAATTTTTACGCTTTATAAAAGACTGGGGAAAGTGTGTTAATCACCGGAATTTGTCAACATGAACGAGGTCGATGATCTAACTTAATGTTTTAATATGTTTTATATCAAGCTTCATCATAAAAATAGATATAAAATAAAAATAAATTCAATGGGTTAGTTTTTTAAGCCTCAACTATCAATCTCTACCTTAAAACATATGTGTACACCCTCATCATTGCAATATGTCTTCCATTGAAGAACCCAGAAGAGAAACAATCGTGAAGAAAAACCCGGAAGAAGTGGTCCTGCTTCTAACATTTTCCCAATGGTCAATGGAAGTTGTTGTAAAGATTTCCTGGATGTCATTACACAAAAGGAGCTGACAAAAGCACTGGTTTATTATAAGATTTAATGTAATAAGCTTAATTCAGAGCCGTGGATTCATTTTTTTTAAAAGCATCAAATATCAGATGTAACCTAGAAAATTATACGGTTACTAACGCAGTCAAAAATAAGCACCAAAAAGATAGCCTCCAAAACTCTTGATCTGTAATGACTGTATTTCTATATCACAAGATAATTATTCCTTTGCTCATTAATACTTGTAAGAGTTTTTTCTCTTTGTCAGGTTGATTCCATATGAAGAAATATTCCCCTGCATACGGCGAAATTAGAAAGAAAACTTGCCGAAAAACAGATACAAAACCAATGTTCCCATGTAAATACCACATTCATTTGTATACAGCCATTCCAAATGTAGAATTACAACGTGCCTTTTAAGTAGGGTACAACCATTGGCTTACGAAATTTTACCAATGTGCAGTTCAGAATATGTACGACCCCTGGGTCGAGTCCTCTGCGTGGTGGACTGTTAGTCCCCGAGGGTCTACTACAGCCCAGTTGCTCTATGTACTACGTTACTAGCTTGATAATACGGATTATGTATTTAATTGCAGTGGTAAGAAATTAGAAAATTCATATCAAAAGTTAAGGATTATCTCCCTCAGGCCATCAGCTCTGATTCCCTTCGAAGGTTTTGGCCCCATATCTTTTGGCCACTATATTTATCATTTTATAAAAGTTTTACTTTCATGTTTTCGGAATTCCCCAACATTTTCGGTTTGAGCATCACTGAAGGAGCCATAATTTGTCGAAATGGCATTCTGGTGCATAAAAATTGGTTACCTGAGTAAATGATTTATATTATGTCACAAACGAGACGAGATAAGAAGTGCCTCCATACTTTTCTTTAAATAACATTATAATTCGTCAACCACCCATTCCTTTCAGGTGACACAGTACAATTTAATGTTTCGAATATTTCTAACATTCTCTAGATTCCCCTTCCACTGCTCTATTATCTAGAATACGGTTAGAAAATGGTCGTGGAATTTGGTATCGACTGTTTTGTTTTTCCTCATTTTAGATTGCACCCAGACGAATCCCAGCCTACAATTGAATCAGATAGTAAAAAAGACAACATATCAAGATCCTAGCTGTAAGACAGCAAATTTTGCACTACAGGTGATAATTATTAATAATTCCAAACATGACGCTTGATACAAAAATTCTTTGACAGTATGAAATGGGATGTACTAGTAACTATTCTAATAAATTGCCAATTTGTATAATTGCTTTTTTGTTAATGCGATTTTTGGCGTTTTTGTTATGTCCTTAGAATTTGAAATATGATATATATTGTTATCACGAACAAAATTTTCTAAATTCATTTAAATAGGACTTTCAGTTTCAAATATGTCACAGTTTCTCTAGAAGAGAAACCTTAAAGGCCATGGGCACAATTTTGAGCTAAATTGATTAGATTTTACGTTGTCATGTTTCTAATGTTTACAATGCTCAATTAAGGTATTTCTAATGGTCAGAAAACTTGAACGAGCATTTGTTGAGTTTGAAGTGAGATACAGCACTTACGAATTATTGCTGTGTTAAGCAAGACCCTGAGCTTTGTTTTTTAATACATAAAGAAATGCCTTCAGCAGAAAACAGCATGTTTTAAACAAAAGGATGTAAATGAACACTAGAAACTATCTAATGTGTCGAATAAACTTGTATTGGCAAAATCCTGCTTTAAACGGAAACGTATACTAGCATATTCCATATAGGTAAAGAAAAAAGGCATGGCTGAGTCCTTGTTTACATGGGCGAAGAATGTGTAAAGTTGCTTATATCACATGTACTCAATTACTATAAAACTTAAGGGGAATGTAAAAAATATTTATTGAAGGTGAGCTCGCCTTTTCAGATTTTTATTTTAAAAATTTCCAGATTATGTTCAAGGAGATATGACTTTTTTCAATTAAAAAGGGATGTTTCAAGTTTTTTGGCAACATAACTGGAAATCCTTCCTCTATTTCAGATTGACATTTTTGAGAGAATGGTATAGTTCTCCATAGCTTGTAGGGGCAAACTCCCTTTTCATTTTTTTAAAAAAAAAAAAATGTGACTTTCCATTTTTCTGTTTCTGAGTTGTGGAACTTTAGCTATAAAAAGGGTGAGTAACTGAAAAATGTTTGTACATAACTTGTATGACAGTTGTTGGAGAAGAGTTTAAAGTCTTATCTTCTGCGCCACTAGGACGTGGAAGCGGAAATAACTTCAAATGTTGTGACTTGTGTGGGGAGAAAGTCGGGGGTTGGTTGTTGTTGTGGGCACGCCGTGCACACAAAAGCAAGGATATTCATTCAGAGATCCTCAAAGCTTTCTCAAATGTTGTTGAAAAGAGGAATAAACTTTTTATTGATTTTCAAATATAAAAACCCTCCTATTGGATCTTACGTATCTTCATTGAACTCAAGTAACTAACCGACTTCAACTGATCTAATTATGTTTTTGTGACAAAGATTGCAGTCTCTGAACTGTTTTATTATATAATATATTATAGAGAGAGAGAGAGAGAAAGATGAGAGAGAAGAGAGAGAGAGAGAGATGAGAGAAGAGAGAGAGAGCCGAGAGAGAGCGGAGAGAAGAGAGAGAAGAGGAGAGAGAGAAATAAAATCCAAACGAAATGACTGAAATATTATCTACATATTCATGTCATCGTTGAGTTTTATTTTTCTCTACGTATTACCCATCACCTGGACTTTTATTCTACAATTTCAATATAAATTTATATATATATCTATATATATTATATAAATATATATATTATATATATTAGAGTATATATATAATATTATATATATAATATAAGTATATAATAATATAGTATTATAATATAGTATATATATAGTATAGATATAGTATAGTTATAATATATATTGATTAGTATATATATATAATCTATATATATATATAGTATATATATAGTATTATATTAGTAATACATATATTTATATATATATATAATAAATATATATATATATAATATATATATAGTATATTATAATATATATATAAATATATATATATATATCCTATATATAATATATATATATATATATATTATAATATTATATAATAGATATATATAATATATATATATATATATATATATATAAAATATATATTATCTATATATATATTATATATATAGTATATATTATATATATAATATATATATTATATATATATATAATATATATTAATATATGTAATATATATAAATATATATATAATATATATATAATATATAATTATATAATATAATATATGTATATATGGGGTGTGTGCGTGGTGTGTGGCGTGCGTGCCGTGCGTGCGTGCGTTGTGTGTGCGTGTTGTATGTGTGCTATTAACGTGATATTTATCTCCGTAAAGTACACCAGAAGTGAAAGTTAAATTTATTTTTTACATGATACTACTAGGCTTTCGTAGTGTTTCATGCATTGTCAACAATAAAAATGTTCCCAGTAATGTGAAGTTTTTTTTTTTTAAATCTACTTCCGGTTGTGAGATACGGTGTCAACAAATTCATAAATGTCTTCCATATATTCTCAATAACGAGTGAAGACAGGCACTTGAAACTTTAAGGCATAATATACCTTGTTTTGGAGGCAAATAAAATTGGGATGAATATTTTAGTGTTGTTTCCAGTCAACACCGGAAGTGATAAAAGAAATCGTTATTTTGACACTTTTCTCATTCAAATCGAAACCTGAACAATTTTATTAGGTCTCTTTCGAAATGTCAAAAACAATTTACCCTAGCGAACATCAAACCACCCACTTCCGGTTATCTAAAAAAAATTTCATTTTCTCATTTTTAGAGCCATACATGTACATGTATATCTCGCATGTGAGTAAGGTTTTTTTTTCAAACTTTGACGAGAGTGCGCTTTGCGCGCCCGAGGCAAGTGTGATATAACCCACTTGTCGCACGAGGCACTGTTCTTTGATTGAAAAGGATGACCACTGGTGGGGAGTAATCAGTTGATAGAGGGCATTGCTGTTCCTGAAAAGTGTTCAATATATAATAAAATTTGGATTTGAGTCTATTATTTGTGGCATAGTCATCATGCCTGAAAGGTTTAATTTAGATGTTATTTATTTGTTCGTTGTCAAACTTTTTTTAAATGCGTTATGAAGTTTATACATGTAAATAGGCCCGTAGAACTTAAAGTAAACTGTACAACAAATGGTTGATTAATCTAATTCCTTTAATAATTTGATAAATTATCACCTTCTATTCAGAAGGAACCATGTCTAGATCAGAAACACTGCACGGGGAGTTTAATGCTTACCTGTGGTCAGAACAGCGGAACCGTGCGACAAATAAAGTGTTTGACTTGAAATTTACGTATATTGTAGACACTTTAAAATTCTTGAGTAATGTGGGGGTTTTTTTCAATTGTAAAATCTACTTGCAGTCGTGAGATACGTGTCCACATTTTCAAATATTTCTTTCTCGTTTTCTCAAAAATGAGTAAAGACAGACACTTGAAACTTGGAGGGATTATAGACCTTAAAATTTGTAAGCAAGCCCAATTGTGTTTTACATTTTTGGCGTCACTTCCTGTCGTCACTGGAAGTAATATAAAAAATCGAAATTTTAAATCTTTTTCTTTCAAATCAAAACCTATACCACTTTATTAGGTCTCTTTTGAAATACCAAAAACAATTTACCCCATCAGAACACAAACCGTCCACTTCCGGTTATTTCAAAGTATTTTTTCTTATGGAATTGGCAAATTTCAACTTTGTTTTCTCAATGTTAATTCAAGACACACGCTTTTGTAGCTTGCTGACTTACGTGGAATAGATTAGCGATAATCCAGGCAGTACTTTGTCAATACTGTCTTTGTCACTTTCCGCTCAACACAAGACGTGGAGGGAAAATTGACGATTTCCAGATTTTTTCTAATATACGATTTCTTAGATAAAGATTGATGACACTCTTGAAATTTGAAATTTTATAGATTAATAATCTGCAGACCTCTGATATGGTATGTCACTTTTGACCATTATCTTTGGTCCGTCATAACGAAATATGACAAATTATTTCTATATGCTTCTTTCTCTGCTTTTTATCGACACACTATCTCTGAGATATTACATTAGAATTTGTGTGCTCCGAAAATAGTTAGAAGACCTTCTCATTACTTGTTATTATGAGTTTCTAGTTATTTATCCATTTGCATTTTGTGATTTCTGCCAAATTTAAGAGGAACAAAGATGACAATTCCTACAACTATAACAAATATAATCAAAATATACCCGAATTAATTATTGACTGTCATAGACCACATAAACGTTCTTTTACCTCCATGTTAAAATTTCTGATATCTACGAAGCGACGTACTTTTCGTCGAGGGTCACTAAGACGAAGCGCCTGGGGCTGCTTTAGGACTCCAGCGGGTCCCTGTGTTTGGTTTTGTAAAGGTCCAGGGATTCAAAGCCCAAAATCTGAAAGGTTTAAGCATTTT
>CAJDSM010142497.1:0-13532 GCA_903981925.1 Ostrea lurida | reverse complement strand
ATTACCATTACTTCAAAATTTAGGCTTATCATTTACTTACCATTACTCTATTTTCCCTAAAAGTAATGATTACATTACCATTACTTGGGCCAAGTAATGATACATTTAACCTTACGTAATTTCCTAACCCCCCCCCCCCCCCCCTCTTCCATCCAAATCAATCAAACTGTCTATATCACAAGAAACACATCAGACATGCTGAACTACTTATGTATATACAATGTACAACAATTAGTCTTCATATTGCATATATAATCTAGAGAGTTTGGAGGAGAGAGAGAGAGAGAGAGGGAGAGGAGAGAAGAGAGAAGAAGAGAGAGAGAGAAGAGAGAAGAGAGAGAGAGAGACAGAGAGAGAGAAGAGAGGAGAAGGAAGAGAGGAGAGAGAGAGAGAGATGAGAGAGGAAGAGTCTTAAGCTTTTAAATAGAAGATTCTGTGTAGCTGTCTTAGATCTAAACACAGTCCACAGTCTGTTGAGCACTGAGTTCTCCATCAAAAAACAAGAAAGATACCACTATGACATACACTAATTAAAGTCCCCCTAAGGTGGGTTTTAAGCAGGTATGATAGAAGACAGAAGAAAATATTTACTACAATCAATAATTTGATAAGATAATTAAGGATTTAAATTTCTTAATTCCACAAGGCATTGATTAGAATATACTTCAAAAATACATTGTCAGTGTGTACTTGCATAATTTGGATTGAGCTTCAAGGCCTTGGGTTTTCAATTTGGAATTAAAATTACAAATGGATGATCACAGATTTGCATTTTTAAGTTTGGATTTCTTGATTCCATATAATGTTTTATCTAAAAATTGATATAACAACAAACTTTGAAGCATATGTCTTTTGTAAACATGCATTGTTAGTTTGTTTGATGGTTCTAATAAAATGAAAGGCAATAAACCAATAATCAAAAAGGATCCCTCTCCTTGATGAAAGCTTGAATTTAATACATAAGGATATTAAGAGAGTGATGCCCCTTTGAAGAACAAAAGACAATAGGCATGTTACAGAGTCTTATTTCTTTTTACTAGTATCACTAATATATAGATTATGGACAAATATTTTGATAGGCGGTTGCCACAAAGATAAAAGAAGAGTGATACTATAAGTATATTTGAAATCATATAAAGGCTCCAATGTTTTGTAATTCATATTAATGGGTATTAATTAATGAAATCAAAATAATTAATGAACACTTTAGATAAAAGGTGTGCACATCTGATACCATATAAAATACTTAATATTTATCAAAGTAATTCAAATGTAATACCAAATATGCTCAGCATTACACGCAAAATTTTGAAAAGTTAATGCATACATTACCATTACATGTTAATGCAGCTTTTCAGCTTGCAACACATTACTGCATTACTTGATTAAAAAGTAACTGCATTGACAATGCATTTACCATTACACTTACCATTCCCATGGTCTGGTAACAATACGTGATTAACGAATCAACACTCCTAGTAAACCAGGAACAAATAGCTAATAAAAATCCGGATAATCCCTAACTACTACCTTAGTTAATCGTTAAACAAAAATTAGGATTAGGAAAACCTAGTTCAAAACGTGATATCACAATTTAAAAACGGACACAAATTTGTCACGAAACGTGGCGTTTCAAACGAGCGAAACCTAGATCCAAAACGTGTGGACAGGGTGAGACTCCCATTGTCACGTTTCGGGCATCCGTTTTTACTACGGTTAAAACGTAGCGCACGCTAGTTTATACGTAGGAAACGAATCGAGCGTCAGTTAAATGAAACGCATATACCGTGTCTATACGTAGATCAATCCTTCATCGACCCTGAATATATTGTAGCACAATTACAACGTGACAAAAAAATGAAACGGTAGATGAAACGGTAGAAAACGTAAACAAGATACCAGAAATGCTAATAAAACACGTAGGCTGATGCCGTTAAGAGAAAAACGTGAAGGGCTTATATGATTTTTTAGTACGAAAAAAACCTAATTATGTGGGAAGACTACGTGGACTGGGTCAAACCTACAACTTAACTATACGGGGAAGTAAAGGTACATGTAGATCTATACGGATAACGTAGTCTTACGTGATGAAAACGTACAGATATCGTGATAAACACGTATAAATCCCAGTAAAATGTAACAATAAGCTAATAAAAACGATAATCTAGCACTAAGTAGTAAAACTAAACAAAACGTAAGAAAAAACCTAGTTAAAAAACTATTAAAAATGTACCAACAATTATTTTTAAAAACGGCCCCCGCAAATTTGTCAAACGAAAAACGTGGCGTTTCAACGTAGTGAAAGCCTAGACGCCGAAAACGTGACATGGACTAGGGCTTACGATGTCTAAAATCGCTTTCTGGGTTTGCCCAAAGCTGATTTAAGCATTCTGCTCAAAAGTTGCTGTGGATTTTTGAACGAAGTTCATCAGATACAATTTATGGTGTTTCTTGTATATATGTCGCAGGCACATTAGGCACTGTTCGTTATGGTTTCCGATATTTGAATTATACACGGGTGTATCATATGTTTGCTCAGGTCCTGCATGTAGAATCCTTGTCGTGTTGCCTTTTTTAATTTTTCAAACAATTCAAGTCCTTATGAATGTCACTTTGATGTTTCTTTGAGGATTGAGTTAGGGCTTAGCGGGAGAGGGATACTGTAAGAAGAGAAAAAAGGAAACGTCAAAACAAAAATGCTATGGGTATCAAAGACTAGATTGTTTGCTTCTTGTCCCGCAGTGCACGCTTTACTTCCCAATATAATCCTGACATACCAGGCAGGTTGTATCGGAAGGGAGTGGGGGCCCCCCACTTTTTGTGAAACATAAAGTTTATAACCCTCTCCCCCTGTAATTTCTGTAGTGGCAGTGAAATGATAAAAATAATAAAATAAATTAATATACATGTACGTGTATAAAAGCGTGAAATACCAAAGATTTAATGTGTACGGCATATAATTCAGACATTCTTATATATACGATGTATTTCATAAAACGGACAAGAAACTGCTATAATGATAGCATTTTAATCATAATCATTATTGCATATATGTGTACATGGATCTTTTTTGTTGACTTACATTATTCTATTTTAAATATGATTTCGAATCGTATGAATAAACCGTTTTCCTGATAGTGTAATGTTAATTATTGGATCTTTGGGAGGAAAAGGAAGAGGTATACCTATACAACAATTTAAAAACAAATAAACTTGCAATTATCATGCTCAAATAATTGGTGAATTGTTAGAAGTAGAAAATATATTATTTTCCAAATCAACAAGGTTCTTAAATGGTCGATTCTCACATATTATTGGTGGATTCGGGACTTAGACATTGTGGACATTGTTAATTTTACAACTCCATTCCTTATCAAAATTATTCATATATAATAGTTAAAACCAGTGGAACTTTTGACTTGATTCCCAAAATATAAGAAATAAGTCTAAAAGGTGTGTATGACAAGAATTTAGTCAAAATAAATAAATGTTGAACTCATGCAGGAAAGCGAATTATGTGATTTTTAGTCTCAAAAACATAGGGGAATCCCGAATTTAAAAAAAAACTGCCTGCTTTTGGAAACAAAGTAAATTTATTTAGACAAAAATGGTTCTTTGAATTTTCACTAAATAGAATTGTCGCTTTTGAATTTTGTTTCACGCATGCATTTTTTTGTAAATCTCTTAAAATCGACACATTTCGTACTTCTCCTCAACTTCATCTGCACGTTAAGTTTTCTGTGTCGTGTTTGAATGCGCGGTGTATGTGGCGAAATGGATAAAGGCTGTGAACTATAAACGTGCCGGAATGTTAAACGACCGAGTTCGAATCTTTCACGGATACAATATTTTTTTCCTTTAAATCGAGTTGTCTCTCATCCACAAACACATTCTATCTTTTAAAATGTTTTATTCAATTATCGTATCACAGACGCACACTGTCCATAGGAACAAGGACCCGTTGGGGTCTTGCTCTCATGGTTCGCTTAGGACCTGTGATATGGTTTTAGCACACGTTAAGGCTTCAAGGCTATAAGCGAAGAGAAGATGAAATATCTCAGTCCGCAGCAACAGGACTTAAACTGTATAAAATCATTGAAAATGTATATCTAAACAAAAATGACATATTCAGTTGCAATTGCAATTGTTATTCAAATATTCAGGTGCATGGACATATATTTTGAACTCTATTGAACTTTAATAATGCCATTAAACTAACAATGTGATATATGTCTTATTTTTCGATTCAAATGATAAGAATTGAAACATAAAAATATTTTACGCTTGCCCCTAGTCCTGGGAAATCCCACAGGTATTGAAATCGGGCCACACACGTAAAGAGTTTAAAATTAGGATTGAAGGTCAGTTCTACGTCACGAGTGTCCAGATTTAGGAAAATCACCGCTTCTGTTCGCAACACCTCATTAATGGGGGCTATCACCTTTTGGAATTTTATTATTACTTTCGTTAGAAACCTGTGGAAATCGTACGAAAAAAAAAAAAAAGATTGCAAGTAGATGAAATGAATGTAGCAACTAGCACAGACGGAGATTGTTATTAAAACATGTTTAATGATAATTAAACACAAAACCTTAGGATGCGTGATTTCCATTTTTAATATAATTGGAGATAATAAACGTCCCTATTCCTGAAAAAGTTTTACCCCCCCCCCCGAATTAGCATTCACTATACTACAAACAGTTTGATCCAACAATAAAAAAGACAAGAAAGTGAAAATAAACTTGAAATATAAAAACGATCATCATTGGTTCCGAAATTCTAATTGTATCACATTTTTTTCAATAATTTATTGAAAAATTCTATAAGGGTCATCTTTCTGACGGGGTCAATACTCTACGAGCATACACGTAGAAAAACTAACCCCCCTGATCAAATGCCACAAAAGCAGCCAAGTATTCTACGGACCACGGCGAATCATTTTTTTATGACGAAATGTGAACCCCCCCCCCCCCCGGTTCATCTTTCCATGGGGGTCCACTATTCGTCGTTACACCGGTCTTTCGGAAATAAGTCGAATTTCCATGCACTCAGATTTTTTTTAAAATAAGCCCCATTTAAAGTTAGCCCTTTTAATAAGGTATTCAACATGATTTTATTGGTTTATAGCCAACTATTAATGCAAGCATTTCAATCGAATTCATGTTTTGATATCACACATAGTAATTATATTTAAAAATTTTAGACATAAGATAATCCATTTGCAAGTAACTTTATTGCCACTTTGTATAGCTTTGATTTGAGACAAACCATATTTTTTGTTTTTAATAAGAATTTAGACGACATTTCAAAAATAAGCCCGTCTTGAAACTACGCTTCCATTTCCCTTACCAAATACTTAGAATTAAACCGCGTTTTAGGGTTATACACACCAACTGAGGTCAGATGGAGAATTGATGTTAAACCACACACTGTCAAATGTACACCCACATTTTCAACTGGGTCAGATTGATAACCACACTGTTCAAATTGGAGACACTGATATATACACACATTATCAACTGAGGTTCAGATTGATTACACACACTGTCAAATGGAGACACTGATATATACACACATCAACTGAGTCAGATTGATACACACACTGTCCAAATGAGACACGTGATAATGATACACACATTCAACTGAGTCAGTTTGATACAGCACACTGTCAAATGGAGGACATTGATATATACACACATTCACATTGAGAGGTCAGTTTGATGACACACACATGTAAATGGTGGACACTTGACAACGGAGGTCAAAATTGATACACACATTATTCAACGGGACCTTGATTATATTGTTGTTTATTTAAATTCCCAGTATAGCTGTAATATAATGCTTCTGGTGGTTCATAAAAGCTATTATGCTCCTTTTTCTTTGGTTTTTTATAATTAAACCTGCAAAAATTTGGTTGGCTCCTCCACTTTTCAAAAGCGATGTGTTCATCATTATTAAAACAACAACAATGCTTTCCGTGGTGGTTAAACTTGTGCTATGAAGTAGCATCGTTCAGAAAAACATGCATAAACCCAACTAACGCAATTACACGTTCACCTGCCCACACAATAAAAGGAATTACTTTCAAATTTAAAAATACTGTGTGACAAGGTTCATTCAACGACGAAGATAACGAACAGTACTCAATCTCTTTTTAAATTTCCAAGAGAAACACAAAAATCTGAGAAATCGGACAAATACGCACCCCCTGGACATATCAGAGGCGGATCAGGTTCCTAGGAGATGTTTTAAGGCATCCCCTGAACTGGTCACAACCCTCCACTTATAGCCTTAATTTCCGATTTAGGTAAAGAATAACCCGTCGCTCAATGTCAGTGTCCCCAAGGACGGCCTTCACAATTGCAGGTATGATAACATCACTACAGCATTTTACCAAAGTGGAAGTTGGTTGTATTTGTTAATGGCCCCAAAAAACTAACAGGATCCGGTATAAACAAGATTTGCAAGAAGCTGACTTTAAACGGTATGAAGAAACCCCAAAACATACACTATTGTCATTAGCCTGCGTCGACTTAAAAACTGGTCATATGGAGAACAAGTTTTCCATATCGTCGAAAAGTTAGATATATAAACATCATGTATGCTGGTGACACTGGGACTATTCCGCTTTCTGTGGATTTCTTTATTAAATGTTTTTTAATGGATAATTACATTTTGAAAGACAAGTTACACAATTAGTACCATATTATATCAGTTATTAGTTCTGTCAGATAGGTGATTTATTTTGATATAATTAGATTATAGTCTCCGACCCTTGTTATTTATTGTGGATCTTGAATTCTACACGCCACATCTGTGTAATTAGTGCAAAAATTTTCTATCAAATATTGGAGAAGTTTAAATTATTCTAGCACCACGAATACAAAATTTTGAGTTTAAAAAAGTGCACATTCTAAATCAGCTGCAAGTTAAATCTGTTAACTGTGTATAGGTGAAGGTTTAGATGATGGGAACATTCACACTTGGTCTTAAAGGCACCAGCATTGATAATATTTCTTATTTTATACAACAGATTACTAATTTATATTCACTCCAGTTCGGTTTCTAATCTTAGACAATAAAATTTCGGTCTGCGCAGATTCTTATTTGTGAGGTATTATACTATGTACGTACAAAAAACTGCTACATGTTTTAAGATGATCTTTAGTCGTATTCTTTGGATAATAATAAATTATCACTGCTACATCTAACAAGCTCAGAGTTGATAATTGTCAATTATCCATTGTAGTTTCTATCTAAATACAAATTACTCTTTGTAAACGATTCTATTTGATATTGTAACGCTTGTCATCTTAAGGATATTCTTTTGTTCAACACAGTGAGAAATAAAACAAAGAGTCGTTTTAATTGTCGAATATATAATAATATGCACCTGAGCAATATATGTAATTTAATTAATGGTAGAACATTTTACTCTCGGAGACTTGTAACCTTGAAACCCATTACTATTAACTTCAGGTTACGATATACATGTTATATAGGATACCTACTGAAATAGCATACTTACAGTTCCATATCGTGTAATAGATAAGGGGGGATCCGTTGATTTTTCCGACCATAGGTCCTCAAGAGTCCCCCTTGTAAGTTTTCTTGTCGTTTTAAGCAAGATATTGCGTTAGCCGGATGGTTGTTAAAATTATCTGGGCAGTCATCGGAAGAAGACCGCAAAAACCGAGGCCGCGTGTCACAGCAGGTGTGCGATAAAGCACTCTCCCTGCTCAGCAGAGGCCCCCGAGCATAGACATAAGTAAAGATATATTCTAATGTTGTGATTGCATAAGCCCCAATGTTCACCGTTATTTGATAGTCTCCTGAACGACCTTAGGACCATTAAAATGACAGCACGTTTCGGACGAAATATTGTGTGTTTCTCTATTTTTCGCGGGTGCGATAACATATTATGTGGGAATATCTCACCCTTTTGGGTGCAGTCGACTCGCCCTTTTGAAGGCAAATCCTACACTCTCTACACCGTAAGAATAATCAGAACAATGGACTTGGTCAATATATAAGGGAAACAAACTGTGTAACAATTATCTCACCCCCACCCCAGAAATATAGAAATACTTAAAATGAAAAATAAATTAAAACTTTAAATTGTAGTTAAAGTTGTATTGGCAATTAGTTATCTCTTAATCATGAAAATTGTATCAAAAAAGCCAAAATGCTCTTGGAATGTCCAGAAGATACTCAAAAGAGAACTTACATTAGTAGAGACTAATGCTATCAAAATGAACACTTATCTGCTGAAACTTGATGTTGCAACTTTGATTATATTGCTTTAATAATAAAATGAAACTAAAGCTAGTATTTATAGTCTTTATATACGGCTTTATTCAGCACATAAATCAATGATAAAAATATTGGCTCACGCCCAAAATTCACAACCTAATCTCTAACCCTTTACGCTTCGGCAAAAATCTCCATTAGGCAGTTGATTTATCACATGTATGTGATTAACTGATGGTGATAATTGGTCGACATAATTACTATTTAGGGAAAAAAACTCACCAACATATTCCCTCTTACATTACACCTTTATTTTCTGATTACTGGGATACTTGTCCGGACGGTTTAGTTTTTAATGTTCAGCGGGACACAAGATGATGGGTTCTGTTGTACACGTACTGTAACACTGGGCTCTTGCACCTGGTTCCAATATACATTTCTTATTGTTTTGTGAGTATCAGTGTTTCACCTTATTCAGGTTACTTACTTTGTATCTCACACATTCCTTGGTTTAGCTTTATTAGTGGCTTATATTTCAACCACTAACTTCAATTCTTTTCACTTTAATTTTTATCAATTTACATTTTTATTTTATTTTTATTTATTTTATTTTGTGTGCTGCTTCTTCTCATACTGCTACTTGCAGCCTTTATATAGCAAAGGGCTCATACTCATCCAAAATAGGATAAACAGGATTCGAACTATTCTCATTAGTCTGAGTCACAACAGTGTTTGTGGAAGACATGGGCTTATTGTATCATTCATTATACAGTTATTCCATGGGTATTTGGGTAACAGTCAAATTATTTGCCCAAGGTATCGGGAGATCGAAGAGAACTGTGCCTGAGGCCGGCTAGGCCGAGGGCAACAGTTCTTGGTCATCCCCGAATACAGAGACAATGGTTTGGACTGTTACCCAATACCCATGAATAATGTTTTTTAATAATTATTTATTGGTGTTACCGTTGATACCGAGCGAAGATGAAATGGTCTTTGCTGATCATAATTTATTGAAGGATTATCACCCCTCATGTGTAATGTATAGAGTTTTTCAAAGAATCTTTATTTCATATACAAAATGTATCTACATGAAGAAATATATCTTTCTAAGGAATTTTCATTTCTGGATTAATAATAGAATAACCTGTGAAACTATTGATAGTGAAAAGAATTGTTATATTATCCATTATTATAACCAATAAAAAAAAATATTTTCAAGGGCAATAACTCCTAATTGTGGCGATTCCTTACATCTAGTGTGTTTCTACATTGATTTCCTATACATAATGTAGTCCAATCAATTTCATGCATATACCACAAATAAGCTATGTTTTTATAATCTTTATTTAAAAAAAAAAAATCTTTTTATACCCCCCCCCCTCGCCCCTCCACCCCCCCCCCCCCCCCCTCCCCGCAAACAATGTTCACGCATGTTTGGGGGGGTATATATGGTTTCACCCTGTCTGTCCGATCGCGTTCGTTCTCTGTCTGTCCGAAATATGTTGTTGTCGCAACTCCTGCCTCTAAACGACTTGCAGGATTTTTATATAACTTTGTGAGATGTTAGGAATATATAGTGGAGATTTGCTATATGTCACGGACATTCTTGTTTTGACATTTTTGTACAGATATGAAACGTTTTTGGATTATGGCATTTTTCACACCAATTATACCTATGCATCAGTTGCGTTGTTCTGCAAACTCCTTCACCTAAACCGACTGCAGGATTTTATGAACTTTTGGAAGTAGTGTTAGAATAAGTATATATGGAGATGTGTATTATTGTCAGCGAATTTGTTCTTGGACAATTTTTGTACAAGATATGAACATTTGGATTAGGTTTTTCCAATATACCTTGCGATCAGGCGTTGTCCAGGGCAACTCTCCTAAACGACTTGCAGATTTTTATGAAAACTTTGTGGAGTGTTAGATCAACGTAATGGAGAGTGACATATTGTCAGGAAATCTTGTGTTTGGACAATATTTTGTCACAAGCATATAACGTTTTTGACTTAGGCCGAATTTGTTCACATTGTATGCATTACTGCATCATCACAACAACTTCTAAATAGAATTTATATACTATATTACCATTGATTAGACAACTTCTGTTAATTCTGAGAAAATCTGTTGTGTTATTAATGTAGTGTCGACCCAGCGGGGTACACGGGGGTATTTAGTCCGATAGGACAGTTCTAGTTATTTATATTTAGTTAAATTCTGTTCTGCAAAAAAAAGAAATATTCAAAAGTGCGATTTTTTGAATTAGAATAGAATAGATTTAATTTTTCAATTTTAGGACTATCGAATTAAGGGTATATCAGAACAATGTACATGAATATTGAATAAAACATAAGCAAACAAAATTACAGGGAGAATAAGATGCAAAGTGATACGCACTGATTTTAACCTATACTTACTGTTTTGTGTCCTACGATCATTTTAAAAAGTTGCACTTTCTTTCAATATTAATCTTGATTAGATTAAGCACTATAAATGTGGTAAAAATAAAAAAAAAAAATAAAAAAATAAAATTAGAGAGAGACATATTAAGGTTACACTTAAGTAGAGTGCTCACACAGAGAAATTGATGTAGGATTAACATAGAGGAATATGGTAAGCATATTTTGAAAAGAAAAAGTTTCAATTCACTAACAATTTCTTCATCAAAGCAGCGTTTTAGAGTAGAAAGCAATGAAAAAACAAATTTAAAACCCTGCTGAATCGAACCCGGCGGCTATTGCAGTTTCAGAAGGCAGTGTGCTAACTTACTGAGCTAGTTCGGCTAGGCATTTAATTTGAAATGATTGATAATATACTAAACCTGGCATAGTGGTATTTTCTATCCATATTTTGATCAGGAGTCGCCTTTGAGATTGTATGAGATCCTCCTTAAATTACTCTTATTGATATCCTTAAGTAAGATATATTATCTTAATAGTCATAGTTTAAGAATAGAAATCATTATTTACCTAAAAACCTAATTGCAGCTAAAGAAACAAAATATATGCAGTAATTCGACTGTCACTCAGATGCCAACTTGTTCACGGTCGACAGGAGAGTCCAAGCGTAATTGTGGGAAAGATAAGTTAATGCCGTAAACAGTGCATTGTGATGTTAAATCTAACGTCATGTTTTCTTCCAAACCAAACGATTAAAACAACACATATAATCTCTGTTGCAAGCTAAAGACTTTATGAATAAAATAAATTAACCAAGAAAATCAATTTGAAAAATGGGAGCGCTTTTAAATACTGTGTATATATTTTTTTTTTTACTGGGAACTCATGACGTCGATCTACATCTACGTAACTTATTAGATTAGGCCTAGTTTCTTTAATCTATTATTAGATAAAAACATGCAATATAATAGAATTTTATCATTTTGGTTTTGAACAAAATATTTGGGATACAAATTACATGCCATGAGATTAAATATTTGTAACAATATTGGTTTACTCGCAAATAAGATGAATAGTAACATAACAAGAATAAAGATGGCTGCGCCCTTCATCTGTTCATGGGCCAGAAAATTCACTTTGAACGTATGTAGAGAGATGGATTCTTTTCTCTTGCTGAATTTTGGTTGTTTGCTTTACATACGTATGTTTACCTTTTAGATCCTTGCTTCGCGGGCGGGCCTTCGGCCCGCCGAGCTTCGCTCAGTAAATTTACTTAATCTTATTTATAAACATAAGCAAATGCATATTTATTCGTATAAAAAAAAATATTCAGTAAAAGGACTAAAGTACCAATCTAGACTAAATTATGAACCACAATAATATTAGAATAAATAAGAGTATGTTCAATCTTAGACATCGGATTTACTATAGTTAACATTTTAAATTTACTAAATTAATGTGTTGAGCTGCTGTCAACAGTGGGAATATTTTTAGCGCATTTACGTTGCCATTGTACATTTCTTTATCCGGAAAGGTAACAGTCAAAACGTACTACCATTGAACGTGAAATTACTAAAACCTCCCAGAAAACATCAAAATGACAAATTACAATTAAATAGACAATTAGGTAATAACACTCACTACATTATATACATGTAATAGTAACGAATTACGTTTATAACGAATTAATATCGTGTATCTAACATTTCGATATAGGAGAGAGAGACAGAGAGAGAGAGAGAGATTTGTTGTTTTTAAATTTTGTATATATATATATATATCTTGCTGATCCTGACGAAAGGCTTTAATCCATTTGAACAGTTTGCAATGGAAAGTATTACGGTCCAGGCTGTTCACAACGATGTGGGCAGTGTATCAATGGTTCACCTTGTAACAATGTAACGGGAGTATGCATAAGCGGATGTCGGTTTAACTGGGATGGAGACAAATGTGAAGGTAACTTTTCTAATTCCAGTCATGTACATGTATCAAAGGGGGAGTATTTTAATTTTCCATGCCCCCAGAATCTGTCTACTCGTCCACAAAAACTTTTGACTTTGGCCATAACTTTTAAACTTTGACCTACTTTTCATAAACTTTTAACACTGGCCATAACTGTTGATGGTGAATAATTTCACCTGACTGGGTGTTCCTTTGACAGGTTTTGCTGTCCGGAGGCATCAGTGTTTCACAGAGAGATCTTGTTGTATTTGAGCACCAAGAATGTATTTAAGGAATGAAGTTAATTTTGACCTAGGTTATATGATTTAATCTAACTTGGAGAAGTTTACGCTATATAATCTGCGAAGCGGATTATTTGAAGCGCAAACTGTACTAAGTTTAATTATATCATTAGCCTAGGTCAAAATTAGCTTCATTCCTTCTAATTTAATACAGAAAATTGCATTAAATTAATGGTATGTAATGAATAACTTACGAGAAAATAAGGATTTCTCATGAGGCGGACCAATTTTGCCGTAACAATTAAGTAGAAGCAATACCGTCAAATGTATTGTCACGTTGACAATGCACCTGTTAGTCGATCTATCATTCAACTGATTACAAAGCTCAACTCTAAATTGCACCTGCACGATTACTATGTTTACATGTAAACCCCAAAGAACCATTTTGCTGTCAATGAAAAGAAACCTTCAAAGTCGCATATATATGCACAACAAATTCTGTTGATGATTTGTATCACAAAATTTTGGAAATTATTTACCGTAAATTATGTACAACGATGTGTGCATGACTAGCAAAAAAAAAGTTGTAATGCAAAAAATATTGTAAATTAATACTTTATATATCTACATTTATCACAAATCAATAAATATAATAATAAAAAAGAGAGAAAAATAAGGGTATACACAATACCCT
>CAJDSM010142481.1:0-11968 GCA_903981925.1 Ostrea lurida | reverse complement strand
GCCAGAGGTCGTTCCGCACGCAAAACTAATAATTATATGTTTGTAAAATTTTCAAATTTTGCATATACAATTCTTATTCATTAACAAAGATGAAAGTTAACAATTAAAAACCTTTTCTTGACTTACTCATAAATGTATAAATTTAACTTCTGAGGATCTATAGAGACATACCAATAGTAATTACACTACCGGGTATTTATTTCATTCTTCTTTTCACCTTATATTAATATCATTTCTGAAAAGTTTCTAATTTAGCATTTGTATTAAATTGGAAGTTATAAATATAATAATTTTCCATTTCTAGAAGAGCGAATTAAAGTAATTTTATTCATCATTAAATTCTGTATATTGATATCAAGCATGTATTATGTACATATGACATTTAATCAGTACCGTTTTTGAATACTGCTTGTAGTTTGGAAAGAACTTGGAAGCTATTAATAAATTGACTCAAGTAGAGAGGAACCTTGTTCCTTATTGCAAGAACTTTATTATCAATATCAAGGGGAATAACTTGTACATCATAAAATATTTAGATGTTTCATGACAGAGTTATCCTTCTTGTAAATGATTAATAATTACACATGCTATGTCATGTTTAAACATGCTTCATTTTGATTTATTTTATTATTGTCTGTGCTAAAGGGTTTTTAATTTATTAGATTTCCAAAAGCTGTCATTAAATGTAGAACCCAAGAAGTCTAGTTGTCACTCTTCTATCACAAGTTAACAAGACTGGCCATCACATGTACATGTAGGTGTTGCGGTGAAATCACCGACCAAATTTTGCGGAATGAAATGAAAGTCTTTTGAGGTTAATAATTTTGCAGTAATGATTGCATAAACTATTCTCTAAGATCACGACATCACAATTTATATAATACGAATTAATTGGAAATAGAAGATTAAAGCAAACCTCTTTCCGCTACATGTTTAAGCTTTTAAAAGGTGGATCCGTCTCTTCCTGCAATGTCAAGAAAACAGGCAGGAATTCCACTTTCACACAGTTTTCTGACTTGGTCTTTCATAATGGCATTCAGTGGCGATATAACAATAACACATGCCATGGGATCTTCCGATAGAAAAGGCATCAATTGAAAAATCGCACTTTTCCCAAAACCAGTAGGCAACAAACAAACCATGTCTCTCTTGTCTACAAAGGCACGAAGTGCTGAAACTTGCTCTGGCTTTAATTCAAAGGTAATTCCCAATCTCTGCTTGGCTCGCGTTATTTTCGATTCCATGTTTTTCGGCAAGTGACAGCTGATTGTTTACATCATCATATGCTCAGTGACGTCATACAATAACATCGATTTTAAAACTGTTCCAATTAAGTTTTCTCTTTATTTTCTTCATACTTGTATTACGTACGTTGCTAAATTGGTTCATTTATTAAAATTTATGCTTTTTATAATGAAAATTCTCAGCTGATATACCGTTATTATAACCTTTTTAGTAATGGGCAACCTGTTTCAATGAATACTGATAGTGCCTTTCAGAGAAATTCTGCATGTTAAGATATTTAAATATATTGCTAATATTGACTTACAATGGTCAACATTATTTCAGAACTATTACCATGTACAGTAGAGGTGTAAAGGTAGTAATGTTTGACAATGAGTAGACAAAAGATTTGCTGCTTATACCTTGGACAAATAACAGCTAGATCAGCGAGCACTGTGATTAGTAATAAATATAACTGCGTGATAAACATGTTCAAATAGACAGAGCTCTAAATGGAACAAGATATCTTGGGGTCAATAATGGACAAGTGTTTATTAACATACCAAGGTCCAGGGGATTGCTATTGTTGTGTTTATGTGGTTATGAAAACATACCTCAACACTGACACACTAATGTGTCATTGAGTACCTGATGAAACTCTTCAATTTTATATTTTTGGATTACATATGTGGATTGTATATATGAAATAATAATCAGTATGTCTGCCCTTTTTCATATTTATTAAAAATTATAAGGGATGACACCTTTGTGAAAGTTAATAGTTTATATTTTGACAGTGAGCATTTTTCCCCATTGAGATAAAAGTCTTAATTGCTATATTTATCTCATTTCCATGTAAGTGTGTAGGCATGCAGTTTTAACTCATCATAATGAAGCTGTAACATTTTAAAAATAACCAATAAATATAGAGTAATGACCATTAATCTTCAATTGACCACAATCAACCATGTATTACCACTATTGATGTTTTAAACAGTCCATTGTGCACCCAGGCCCGGTCCATACGTATTGATGCCTTTTTTCTTGCTCAACCCTGGGAATATCACTTTTTCTCAGAAAGGGGAGACGCGCGATGGTAATATTAATTTTTCCAGGAAAAATAAAGATTATAATACTAGCACTTTGCGTAAATTTTAGGCGGGGGGGGGGGGGGTGGCGCTCCCCCCCCCCTTAAATCCGCCACTGGTCGCCATATACTTCAGACATATCATAAACGTATTAATAGTGTATCACAGACATCTATACTGTTCTTATTCTGCGGTTCAAACTCAGAAACTTTTCTCAATTGTAAAATCTTTACAAGCTTCTTGGACATACACATTTCCAATAAATCGCGCCACCCAATGCGGACAGTTATGCTACCGTAACAAAGTGAATTACCTCATACAAGAAAGTTGCTGAAAGACTGCTTCGCAACATAACCAAGCATTGGATTAAAACAAGGTCAAAAAAGTAATTAGAGATGTAAACAATGACGGTTTAATTGATCATTGTTCATTAAAAAAAAAAACCCTAGATAAGATTGTAAGTCATAGAAATATGAAAATAAATAGTGGGACTTCGAAATAAAATTTTACTGTATGCCCTAGCTACTTCGATAAAGTAGAGGTAATCTATATTTGGTGATTTGATATTCGTCTATCAAACGAGTTGAAATGGTGTATTTTGTCGCGAGGTTGCCGAGCAATAAAACACCATTATACGAGTGATAGACCAAATATCAATACGCAATAATAATATTCTATTTATCATTACGTGCGTATCAATTTAGTTGAGATGGATCCCACCAAAAACAAGCTGATAGAAATCTTGTGTATTCGCGGGCAGTTTTGATTGTTTCGGTCCTCGCTCGAGAAAAAAGAAATGCAATTATATTGCACAATTTCTATTTCATACCTCAAAATAAAATACATTTTAAAGGACATTTGAATGATTAAACATACTCATGTATTTAAGATCATGATAAATTGTATGTTCTCTAAAAGCTTTACGGGGAGTATTGGTGACGTTAAATCCAATGACGTCTCGGCCTAGACCTTGAAAAAATTTCGTTGCAAGGTTTTGAAATCACCTCAACGATCAGAGTGATGTGGACTAATATTACGTTCATATAGCCTAATAAAACGTGTTCAGGAAACCAAAGGGTTTGTGAATGGAATTACAAATTGCTTTCAAATTTAAATTTTCCGTTAGAGATATTCGGACGATGGAACAGAATCAGTGCATTGAATTTTGATGATAAAACAAAGGTAAGGCCTAAATATTTTCTAATCATTACGTCTGAATATCTCTATATGAAGGAATTGTTTCCAGCTATCTCAGACATTTGTGTCAACATTCTCTGTTATGAACACTTTGTAGTTGTGTTAAAATCAAGCGGAGACGGCCAGGCCTTGTTTACACGTTCAGACCCGGGTAGCTCTAGAGGTTTATCAAATGATCTAAATGTTTGAGGTAAACATATAGCCTAAACAAGTTGTTTATGCTTTAGTGGATATTGTTGAAAAGATTTTTTCCAAAAAAAATATTTATAACAAGAACTAGGGATATAGACAGCGGGATGATCTTTTCAAAAGTAGTTCGGACCGGAAGTCTTCTACACAAACGGGTTTTTGAGTAAAGTATGGGTTTATCAAACTAGGCAATATGCACCACGGAAGAATAAATGAAATTATTCCCATGGGTATACATCATATATACGGTACGAAATAGCTTAGAACTGACTATGTCAAGGACGATTATGAAAGGTGGCTGCCCGGGAATCACAAACTTTTGATAATTTTCTCGTTTCTATGTCTAATTTTTTTGAATTATTTTTAGAACAGTGGGGGGCCGGGTGGGTGTAATAAAATCCACAACTTCAGGTGCTGTGATAAATATTTCCATTATTAAATATAATAATGCATTGTGCGTCTCCTCATTAATTTAAATGGTTTCTCAAAGTCATATGTTGTTTTCAATCAAGCCATACTGAGTTGAAAGCATTTTTTAAATGATCACGATTAAATAGGCCATAAGGTCTAATATGAAGTCGAATGAGTAACATATGCAAAATTTCTTGTACATGTATGTTTCCGCCCTAACATGCTCAACATGTGCGTTTCCTCAAACACATGTAAGTAAATGCATTTCGGCGTTTTAATCCTTCACACACAATGAGACCTACAAATAATGTTCTCATTAGTATAGTCAAACAAGCGCAAGATCCGCCCACCGTCTGGATACGAAATCTAGCGTGGTCCATGCTTCACTTGCTTTTATTTAACAATTACAGCGCCAGGTCCAGTGTGTGACTACTCTCTTGCGTCATTAAGTTTGCGCTTCTTTTATTTTTAAACTTCTCTTTTGTCTGCTGGAAGCCGACCTCTAAGAAGAACTCAGCAGCACCCAATTCGGAGAAGCTACCGATAATCGTCAGGGGTTAAGGGCATGACATGTCGCCATGCTTTGATACCTTGATGAAAGTGCGCAGGGAAACTGTCGATCCGATATTATTATTTTCTCGTTCGACGTGGAAAAATAGTAAGCTATATTAATTACCCAAACGTTTTCTGGGCGATTGTAGATTATATTCTACATATTACCATTTAGTAATAATAATAATAAAAAAAAAAGAATGTTTTATTTATAATCGGGATCGGAATCAATTCATCAACTCCCTAGAAGGGAGGTAATTTGCAAAAATAATGGCGGACGATTGGAGTTTTATTGCAAAAATTTTACGTCAGTTTGCCAGGAATCATCAGCAGCAATTCAAACCCATCCCCCGAGGATAAGGTCTGTATTTTAAAAAGTACTGTTTTCTGGGAATATTTGTATTTGCAACCATTCTGATTTGTGAACGTTCTTAATCGTTTGTTATTTTAATCTCAGTGCATGGGCCTGGTTCAGAATAAGTCCAATTTGCGGAGGTACCTCGGAATTACCGAAATGAGTGGGTGATTTACCGAAATGATTACTATAAATTACCGAAAGATACCTAAACCTACCGAAATGATTACCAACATGCGTTCCTATAAGTGTCATCTACTCACAATATTCAAAATTTACAAAAGATTGCTTATGGTTTGAAGAAGTTTGGGCAATTAAAACCGATTATTTTTGATATGTCAATCTTGGGAAGTTATTTCCCTTTGCAGGAGCTTTTCTACGCTTAAAACGTTACGGGTGGATCTAATTGTAATTGATCTTCCCGTCAATATGAACTATATGTAATGCACTAGAATGTGATCTAAACAATTTGACTGTGCACTAAAATGCAAATTCTTTGTACTGTAATTGGTTTTTAGAATTTTTAATATTTCTGCAAAAATATTTTGTTGAAAATTACGCGGATTTATTTAATTAGACATATTTTCATATTTAAGGGGTGAAAAAATGTTTAAACTCAATTTTTTGAGAAATCACAAGTAGAATCCAGAGTAGGTAATTCGGGTTACCCGGACAAATACTCACTTGCAGTTTTTGAAGGATGGTGTACTAGTTGGACCGTGCTCAGTAAGTTGATGCATTCTTTTGTAAAAACATGGGAGGACACTGATATGATTATTACTGGAAAAATATTCGGTATTCCGATGTTTTTTGAAGCTTTCTATATATGATTAAACTTCAAAATGTACTAATTTGAAAAATATCAAAAATCATTTGGTACAGCCAAATGATTTGTTAAGGCGCTCGCTTATTTGAAATTAACTGTTAGACCTATAATTCAGTTGAATGAATATTTTATATTAATTCTGTATCTCGCTCGCCTTATAAATTTTTATCTTCCAAAATGCAAAATAATATCATTTGTAAAAATAATTTCTCGCCCTCTCAGCCCTTCACTTTTTTTTGTTTGAAAATCCGAAGAACTATTTTTACAAATTGGTATGGCCTCGAAGTGCCATTTCATTATTGGGATGTCATGAAAAAAAAAATCGTTTAAATTTACAGGATAATTTTACCACGTGCAACAACGTATGCTATCAATTTGATTAAAATTAGTACTCTGGTTTTATGTGTGGATTAGATTACAACAATGGAAAGAAAATGTGAACCATATTTATTTAACTATAAGCTGATGGAGATTTTACTTTATCATTTTAACTAAATTAAAATGACATCAAATTAAATGGAAAACAATATTAAATCCACTTTAAAATGGAGCTTAGCACAATTGGAAATTACCCATCATGCGGCGCTTGTCGCTTAATTTTGCACTTGTCACTTTAAAATTCTTGTTCAGGGGAGTTGGAGGAAAAAAACTCCGCCTGCTGGCACGATTTTTCATGCGTCTCAGCATAAGTGCGGCTTACTTATAAACTTTTGTTTTGCATGTAAGCGTAACGTGTATTTTGCCAATTCTAACATGGTTCGGAGCGGAGGCAAAATTTTCGAAGTCATGTTTGAATATATATATTTATTATTACCAGTTTCCCAAATCATTGGTTTTACATATTTACAGCACAAAAATCCCGATGATTTGAAAACACCATAATTCTAAAGTTACCGATAACGCAAGTTTGTAGAGAACGTCATCGTATTCTTTTGAAATTGCGACTGTGCATTGTAGATTATAATATGCCTGCATCGTCCGCTGTAGTTCAGTTAAAGAGAATTGCATGTTTCGCATGTACAATGCGCAGTTTATTAATTGTGCGTTTAGGCCAAAAATAAAAATAGTTGTGTTTCGCTAAACATACCAGAAAAAGAATTAGGTAGGTAGGTAGGAATACCATTTTATTTTATTTTTAAATTTTATTTTTCAATAGTAGGCGAACCACATTAATAAACTCCAACAATAAAGTCACTTACACCTACTGATTCAATTATGATTGTATATTTATGTTAACTATGGAATTTCCTATTGAATTTTTATACTTTGACAGTTGTTTGAGTTACAAACATAATCACAATGCTTGGACACAGTATAACTAAAACGGGAAATCATTGACTAGGAATATATTCTTATCAGAAAAGTTTACGACTTTTTTCTTCAAAAAATTTCAAATAAAATGTTTAGGGTCGGGCTATAAATTTAGGTCGTCGGGTTTAGCGGAAACTCAACCATTTTATTTTAGGCCTTATTACAAGTAACATCGTTAAATGTAAACGCTCTATTTACTTTATGTGTGCAACATATTGTATTTAAATTCGACAGAATGAATATGAGATGGAACCGAATTGAAAAAAAAAACATGCAGGAGTTGGGAATTTTTTTAAAGGTTAAATTTTATTTATCAACTTATTTGTTTTCTTTTATTTTACAAAATTATTTGCCGTCAGCAAACAGGTGTATTGACTTTAAAGGGGACATGGACACGGTTTTTGAACTTTTGTATAATTTTAATGCTCGATATGGAGGAACACCCCCCCCTTTTTTTTTTCTACCAATAATTTATTTACGTTTTCGACCAGTTTTTACAATTTTTGAAGCGAGGCAGGTGTCAACAATTAATAGGAAAATCAGGCAGGGGTCCTTAAAGTTTTTAAAAATTTGAAGCGTATTGCGGCCACTATTAAAATTGTTAGAGAAAGGGTAAATATTCAACATTGAACTTTAATTTAGTAATAACGAAAAACATGCGTAGAAATTTCATTCACGGCCTAATTACGTTGATGATGCAAAAAATGACTGTGTATATTAGAACTTTTGAAAAAATGCATGTAAGCTATACTGATTATTTTACTGTCAATAGAATTCTAGCTGGCGAGATGTAACCTTTAATTCCTTAAAATAAGAATATAGTGTTTTCATGATATATTAGTTGTTTTACTATCGTTGTCTTTTCATAACTATAAGTGGAAAAAATGACTTACAGATGACTCAATCTACTAGCATTGAGGAGCACTGAATTAGTGTCCACTCACATTCCAAAGAGATACAAAGGGTTATTGGGTACCCATAATGAAATGATAATCGAATTTTCAATGTGGGAGGGCATTATTTATAACTTTGTCATAAGCCAAACTTCCTAATTACGTTAAAAAAAACACACAACACAATGAGCATATTAGATCCTCTTTGACGAAAGTAAGATCAAGGCGAAAATCATGACAATTTTAGAAGCAAGCCGCCACACGTGCTTAACCACACTCTAAGAGGTTATGCGTCGCTCATATTTCACGATTTTTTTACCCCCCCCCCTTTTTTCTTTCTAATATTATTTAAAGCAGATAAAGATATATGGGCATATCTTTATCAACTTTAAATGACGTAATTGATAACCAAAAAGCATAATACGGGTCCAGTTCTGTAGCAGATTAAATTCTTGCCAAAATATGACAAAATTTCTAAGACTATTCTATTGAAATGCATTAGATTATTATAAAAAAAAAAAAAAAAAAAAAAAAAAAAAAAAAAAAAAAAAAAATCGAAACAAAACTCTATACTGGGGATTTACTTGTAAATTCATTTGGACTCAAAATAAATATTAACAAAATGACCCACACTCTTAGTGCAGTTACATTAGTCATATTACGGGCAAGATCATTACATTTAGATCCACCCGTCACGTTTTAACGTAGCAAAGCTCTGCAAAGGGAAATAAACTCAGATTGACATATCAAAATTAATTCGTTTTATTGGCCACAAATTTCTCTCAAACCATATAGCCAATCTTTGTAAAAATTTGATCATGTGAGTAGATGACACTTATAGGGACATATTTTGGTATCATTTCCGGTACGGTTTAGGTATTCATTTCGGTAATTTAAGCATCATTTCGGTTAAAATCACCCTTAATTTCCGGTAATTCGGGTTACCCCGTCAATTTTTGTGTATATCTATCATTCAATCACTGAGCTTTTTATTCCACCCTATCGCCCCTTTTCCTAATATCTATAACATAATCTAACGTTTTTGGAAATAATTAACCAGTTGCCAAGGTTGCTTCTCTATGCCCCAAAGAGACCAAATGGTAATTTGCGACTCATGCGACCAAGAGGACAAGATGCTGTGATCTCCCTTTGGTATATTTTGTTGGCAGTCTAAACCTGCACGGTAATAAACAGCAACTATTTTGCTTTTAATTGTGGCAATCTGTTGTTGTTAATTGCATTGATATGAAGTAATGTTAACGTCTTGGGTAGGATGGGAAAGAATTTTCCAATTATCATATTCTATTATATATAATTATATGTATTGTAGAAGGGAAGGACAGTATTGCACCATATTTGTTGAAAGTTCTGAGATGTCTTTCCAAAATCACCCAGTGGACTGGAAAAACAATAAACCAGGGAAAAGGCGACAGTAACAATTTTTAATTGAAACTAAAATTTTGATATTACATGTCCAGTGATAATATTATCATGTATTACTTTGAGTTTATCTCCAAATAAAAACACTGTAGCTTTTGAAATTGTAACACATATTTAAATTTTGAAGCGTCCCTACTGACCAAGATGTGAGAACTCAGTTTCTGTTTGAATACTATCTTTGAGTGACTTGGCATTCCAGGATGACAAGCTATCGAAGAGGAGGTTTAAATGTCAAGCTTTTATTAGCTCACCTGAACCGAAAGGTTCAAGTGAGCTATTCTGTCGCCTTTGTCCTTCGTTCTGTCTGTCCGTCCGTCTCTCCTGTCTGTTAACTTTTCACAGTTTTTCGACTTCTTCTCAAGAACCGCTGGGCCAAATCAACCAAAAACTTGGTACAAATTCATCTTGGGTAAAGGGGATTCAAGTTTGTTAAAATGAAGGACCAGGTCCCCCATCAAGAAGGGGAGATAATTCACAAAAATGCAAAAACATAGTAGGTGGTGTCATTTTAAAAATCTTCTTCTTCAAGAACCATTTGGGCCAGGAAAGCTGGAAATTATAATGAAATCTTCCTGATATAGTGAGATTAAGTTTGGTTCAAATCATGACCCCGGGGGTACGATGGGGCCACCCAATAGGGATCAAAAGTTTTACATATGATTATATAAAGAAAATCTTTAAAAATCTTCTTCTCAAGAACCACTGGGCCAGAAAAGCTGAAATTATATTGAAGCTTCCTGATATTGAAGTGGAGATTTCAAGTTGTTCAAATTCAGACCCCCCGGGGGTACGATGGGCCACAAGGGGAGCACGGTTTATAGGGAAAATCTTTAAAAATCTCTTCTCAAGAACCACTGGGCCAGAAAGCTGAGATTTGTATGAAAGCTTCCTGTATAGTGAAGATTAAAAAAATTTTTCAAATAATGACCCCTAGAAGAAATTTGGGCGCCAGTAATAAAAGGATCAATTTTTACATGCCAAATATATAGGAAATTTTTCATTGAAAGCCTGAGCTTCCCTGCATATAGGAGCTCGATTTAAGTTTGTTCAGATAATGCCTCCTCCACCCTAAGGGGGTTGGGTTGGGCCACAATAGGGATTAGATTTAAAGTTTTACATACGTATATGTAGGGGGGTAAACATTTAGTCCACAGTGGCACCATTCTAAATCCCAAAAACTACTGCTCTCCTTACTGAAGGCCTCAGGTTGCTCAGGTGAGCGATGTGGCCCATGGGCCTCTTGTATTTTTATTTTATAGAGGGTCAAAAAATGCAATAAAGATAAACACCATGATTTATTGAATTGTTTATTAATTTTATATATTAATTTTAGGGAAAGGATCTCATGACATTTCACAGAAAACCTGCCTATAATTATGCAGATATTAAAACTATATATAGTTATATACTATAATGTTTATAAATCAAGATTACTGTAACCTGATAATGATGGTCAGTGCTTATATTCCCAATATTAAAATAAGGAAGGACATCTTTATCTACAATAAACAAGATAATTTTGATGCAAAGCATCAAATTGGCCGCTAAAACTTTATACATATTCTAAACTATTTCCAAAGAAACATACAGAAACGACCAACATACCCTTGTCTCATATTTTTTCCACACCCTTTTACATTGAAATCCTTAATTCGTCCATGTGTAAATGTTGGTAAATTTTACAGTTTGAAAAAAATTGTAAAGTTATGTTACTGACTTTACAGCTGCATTGTCTAATACTCATCTTTATTTAAACTGTATTGAGGGGAGGGGTCTTCTAGGGTGAAACGATACATCGCAATGCAGCTGAATCACGATTTAGTGGTATCAGTTTGATGTTTAATTTATTCCAGGTCTGTTTTGGATACAGTTCTAAAATTATAACATATTGTTTTTAATACCTTGGTTTTTGATGGGTCAATGGAATTGAAAATTGTCCAATCAACATACGAGTAGACTTTGCTGTATCAAAATGGACGCAGACGAGTTGATGAAATGCACCCCCAGTGTATAATTCTGGAATCCCTGGGTATGACAACATTTCAGCTTTTAGGACAAGTGATAATAGTTTTAAGGCCACAATTAAAAATATCTTTGTTTCCCCTAACCCGACCCCCCATTTTAGAGGTGGGTCGGTAGGTAAGTAGGAAAATTTTTTTTTTTTTTTGGTTGAAAAAAAATCATGAACAACAAATTGAACTCCCTTAAACAACAAAGTAAATGAGTTAAACAACGATTGTGAATAGACTATCTAGAGTACATATTAATTAAATATGTTTATGACTAGAGTACATATGATATTAGAACTGTAACATTGAAATGTGTTCATCAAAAGTTTGGTCAGCTTGCTTCATCAACCGTAGTCATCCTCGACTTTTATGCCGGTATCCGTCACTTGGGTAAAGCTACATGAGGATATTTCGATCGAATTTGCGCTGCATTCGCTATAGTACACGTTTTTATGCCCCCGTGATCGAAGATC
>CAJDSM010142471.1:233-11972 GCA_903981925.1 Ostrea lurida | reverse complement strand
AGAAAACACGATACGCGGTAATCGGAAATGCTAAAGAGGTCCACGAGGTGCAGTGTTATAGATCAAAGTCCGGCAGAAGTTAAGCCAAACAATCAAGTGAGAGGGCTCGTCAAAATACCCACAGCAGTGACTCAAGCAATCAAAGAGCTTGTTAAAATCAAGAGTAAGTCCAACAATCAGAGGACCGTGACAGTTACACAATGTAAACATTTAAGAGAGTTAGCACCAATGGCTGGTCCAGAAAATCGGAGAGAGCTATGTAGAATTTTTTAAGTCATCAAGCAAGTTAACGGTTAGTATTGCGACTTATCAACTACCCAAATTCACAGATTGGGATATAGTTGTGTAACGTGTATATGTGGACTACGAGGATAGAAGTATATCGTCCATATACGTAGCTCGAATACATGAGACTTGATAGTTAAGTATTCTAGGCTAAGATAAGGTTTTAAAGTGTGGAAAGTAGTCATATTCTTACTTCAATACTCTATTCAGAAAGTCTTGTATATTAAGCAGAAATTGGGATAAAAGTGTCTAATTTCAACTCTGGCCAGTTTGATACACGAAACAAATGACTGCAGATTCCATAGTTCCAGGCCATAGGCTGTAAAATTCAACAAGAAAGTAACAGCCAACAAATCAGAGCTGTAAATGACAGAGAAACACCAAATAACAGAGTTGTAAAATCACAGAAAAGATAACCAACAATCAGACACCAGCTTGTAACAAGGATAATCAAGAAAGTAAGGAGGACGGGGGTTGGCTTCAGTTTTTGCCTTAACCACTTATGTTGGTTACAGCTATGAAATGTGAGGATAGTTGACAAATTGTGCTAATTGTGTATTTGATAAAAAATAAAACAGGAAGAGTTACAAGCACAGACAAACATATACTAGAGCTGTTAACTTGGTTAAATTCAAACCAGAATTGTTTAGCCTTTGGTCAACAATCACATCAAGATTGGCTTGTATACAAATCACAGAGTAACCCAACAATCAGAGCTGTAAATCACAAGAAGTTGGAAGTGTACAACAAAATAGGTTATAGATTGTAAAGTAATTATGTCGAATGATTGTACCCGTGTTGAGTAGAGGTTACAATTACCGGGGGGGGAGAATAATTCAAATTATGGGAAGGGTTTCCATATTAAAAACAACTCAAATGCTGGTGTTTCACAAATTTAGTTCATCATAACGCTATAAGTTTATTATAATCCAAACGGCACTTTGAAGAATTCTAGTCCAAATACAGTGCACCCAACGGAATAAAAAATAATATTCTATATAATAAATGCATTCTTATCTTTAACAATTTTGGAATAGGCAAATGATAATTTTCAGGAACTCTCCGCTCTAAGAAAACACTAATCTCAACAGGAGGGAAATAGCTTTTTCAACTTTGATCTAATCTAGTAAAAACCGGCCGCCTTTGCATTCGCCTAAAGATTTTAAAACCAGGTGGAAAATTTACAAATGAAAGTGGTATACCAAATGAACTTAAGCAAATGCTAAATGCAAAAAAGGTAATAAAAGGGCTTACGGAGATTTATTAATTAACCCTAGTTTGAAAATGTGTGAATGGCTCGAAAGAACAATAATACCAACTACGAAAAAGTCAAATACGGAACCACCTGAACCACAATATCCCCTGAACCTAACTGGTAAAGCATAAATTCCTCCACACAGGGCAGCTGAGAAGCAAGAGAAGAGGCTGTCTAACAGTCGATAAACCCCAACCACCAACAGTTCGCCAGTGCAACTCCGCCTCTCCCGACCACGGCCACCCCCACCCCGCGCCAACCCGCACACAATATTTACTATTTCTACTAATTGGCACTTTGATAGATCAATAGCAAGAATTAAGCTACTCCTAAGAAGAAATGCCAAGCGTCAGTAATATACATAGAACGAGATTATGGCCCGGAAATACACAAAATTAAGATACCATTGTTTTTTAAAATAAAAAAGAATCCCTACAGCTATTTTCACACGATATTAGTAATACGAACATATAAATTACTGTTAGTGGAGAAAATAGTTAATAAGCAGTCATCACAGAAGTCTATTCTTATACAGGTGGGGGTAATATGTTTCACACTGCAACCGTATTCGCCCAAAATGTACTCACAGAATAATCCATGTTATGCCAGCATTTTTTTGGAGCACGAAAGCAATAATTAGACGGGGTAAATAAATATTAATATTTGATCCTTGAGTTGTTTGTCGAGACACTTCCAAAAGCCTCGGATCATATTTTTCCTTAGCTGGGAATGGGTTACTTTCTCGGGCTTGTTTCGGCATCGTACATCAAAGAAGATTTCGAATGGGTCTACTCCAGGACAGAGAGATAACCTGGTCCCTGCAAATCATTTGGGCCAGTTTAAGCCATCAGCTGCGAATCCGTAATGATGGCTAATTAAGTGTTCAAGGTCCCCATCCCGTACTCGGATAGGTTAATTGAACATCACAGCATCGCTCTCTGCTCTTTCGCAGCGATTATGCTGGTGGAAATTTTATGGTTCCTGGTTATAGAATGCGCAGTTATTTCCCGATTCCACAAAAACTAAGGAAAGAAGGTTAACATAGGATCATGTAGCACATTAGAATGGACCATCGACCGTAATCAAAATCTCACACGACTCAAACCAGGTATCTAAAAGGCGATGGCTAATCAAGGCTTTTGCTAGTGGGGTCTGTGGGATATAGGGAAACAGTACACCATGAGAGAGCTGAGATATGGTTGGCTTTATGAGAGAGAGAACAAGTCATACACATTTCCCATGAAGTACGAGAATTCTATCCTGGCATTAGAGAATATTGTCTCCTCCAATTGTATTGAATTTGCCAAGCACTTCCATCCGCTCGCACTCAGTAACGAAATAAGTCATTACAATTTGGTAATGTCGATGGCGCGGCAAAATAGAGAGAGTCAAAATTCAAGAAGTTATAGCCTCTGCACTGTGAATTACGAATTCATTTTGTACAGTTTAAAAACACACTAATAATGTTGACATTGAGTCAATGGGATTTGGGGAAACAGGGATTAGACAGGTCACATCAATACAAGAATAGGTTCATTCTTCATAAGGTTCATTATAACAAAATTGCCCCCCAGGGATTCAGACATATAGAATTTGGTCCACACTCTGCTGTTATATGCTCATTAAGTTGACGATATCAAATTCCCCCCCCCACCCATGTGCCAAGATGGTATCCGCCCTCACCTAACCACAAGACACAAACGAAGTTATGGACCGCGGACACGAATCTGCACAGATCACCATTGTTACGGGGAAATCGCAGACATAAGGAATTTACAGAGGAACCACACTGACACCAGTCGGTCTCATGGTGATGGGATTAGGGTTTCATCACTATGTGGCGCAAATACAGGATTGTTATGACAAAGGGGGTAAAAAGCGGGAAAGTATAGTGTTCACTCGCATGTCCATTCTTGGGTGAAATTCACTTGCAAACCACGAATTTATGTAATAACGGGCGTGGTAATAAATAATACCTGACTCTATTATTTTAGCCCTTTAAGTTAATTTCTTAAGGTAATGGTGAAAAGTCAAGGTCAGTTCATAAAGCTGAGTAGTGTTTTTGCTATTTTTCTTCCTCTAACCACTCATCTACCATATTGGACTTGACAAGTCGATCCACTTGTTATTCGATTCTTCAATAAGTAGTATAGCCACCCCACTCACTGGTCATAGTGCGGACAAGGACTTTAGTGGTTCTAGGTTTTGTCTACCATCAAGTAAAGTACCGCCAAACGAAGAATTTTGGTTTTTTCGGGAGATTATTCCATAAAGGTATAGTCGGGTGGGCAAACGAAACACCTGGTGCTCAACAGACCAAGTTAATCCTGGCTCATTGGACCTCGGACAACGGACAGTGAATAGTTGAATTCCTGGGGATTATTTCCGTTCCTGCATTTCCTCAACTCCTTAACACACATTCTCGGGCTTCCGATCAATCTTTGTTCTGGACGTGTGTGGTTCGCTAGGGAGGATTTGATATTAAAAAAAGAGGTGGGGCAGGGCGAATTTCGCAGCTAGGGTAGTCACCACCCGGGGGATGTTTACTACTATGACACTAGATATTTGGAGCTCTATCAAATGTATAGTTCTCATTAGAGTCAGTATCTTTTCGTCCCAAACTTTTGTGCAAGGGTTATATTTCATGTAGAAAATAAAAATTGAAACGAGTATTTTTAAGTATACCATTTAAATTCACAATACTTTTGGGTCTAATCGTTGAATTAGGCGCGGCCCCTTATTGGAATATTGGTGGTTAAAACTATTCAAATTATAGAGATAACTGTCATCCGTTCAGAATTTACTTATAAATCCCAAAGGTTGAAATAGATCTGTTCGGAGTGCATCACCAGTCTGGCATTTGGTGAATGAAACAAGTGGTACGGCCATATTTCTCACTCAGTGTTTCTAGTGGTGACCCAAGACCTGTCCTAATAATTCACAGTTCCGCTAAGGTTGTTTCTTTCATTTCAGGATGTCCGGTTTTAGCTTCACTAACAATGAATCGTATTCTAGAATATAATTACAAACAAGTATGTTAATCGCAAATTCCACGGTGCTTTGTAGTTTTGTTTCGTCATTTAGTGGACACTAAAAAAAGACACTGTCCGGGGTCTATTTAATTTGCAAAATGCAGTTTCGCTGCGAAAACATTTATTATAACCATCGCGAAAAGAAATTAGAACCGATATGTTTCTCACACCTACCGCATTCTCAACGCCCAGGATACTCTCGCAGAGGTGTACACGTCATATATGCAACCAAATTCGCAATATGTCACAATCTGCATAATGGTGATCGAACAAGTGTTGCACATGGGAAAGATTTTTTCAGTCTGCCCTTCTAATCTACACACTAGCATAAGGAGAGATATTGGGTGTAAGCTTTAAAGAAGTAGATATCAATGATTCAGGATTTTTTTCTGTGGTCACAGTTGACAGACAGGACAAACTAGATGGATGGACAGGTGCACCAACTATAGACCGGGACAGAGTGGCCAATAATGCGCCCGTCAGTCGATGCGAAGTCTTGGCCAAGTCAACCAGGGACAAGGCGGAAAAACCAGTTTTCGGGACAGCCGAAGACCCACCGCCAGCTGCCCAGACAGGTGTTTCCATCTTAAAAATGGCCAATATTCAAACACAGAGGCTTTTCATTTAATTGTTTATCAAATTGAAGAATGATGCTACCTTTTCTCCCATAGGTCTATATGAAAATGTTCGAGCCTAATAATAGATTTAATCGCACAATCCCACTGTTGTGAGTCATTTTTTAATCCCGAGGGTACTAACAATATAATATATATCTGTCTGTCTCCTGAAGGGTCATACAGATGTAACTTACATTCTATCTATATAATATGATACAATAATGCGACTCTTTAGAATAATCATCTATGTGTGGGTCAATTACAAACAGAGGATCACAAGTTTCTAAATAGCTCATATTAATAGAACTGGACATTATCGCGCATTTTTTAGGTTATTTTAGTAAAATTGAATATTATTTCCTTGGAACGATGAATAAGGTGAGAGTAACAATCATCATGTACTCTTTTCAGCAAATTGTTCTCATACTCATTCAAATATCCCTGACATAATTTAAAATCCTAACGCACCAGTGATTACTATTTTGTAGAATTAAGCTAAGTGCTTGTTACCATATGACAAGAAATAGTGATAAGAATGGCGCTTTTCCTGGCCCTTGGAAAATTTACATGTGTCTGACTGAGTACGAACGTATGTAAGCACATGCAAAAGTCACAACGGGTAATATTATAGAGTCCAGTAAACATGGAAAAATTAATAGTTACAACTAAATTATGGTAAGGATGAAAAAGTCACGCGAAAGGGAGTATAAGTCTAGGCTAAAAAAAATTATTGGGATTGTCTGTACTATGGTATATGATGGACAAGGCTATAGCGATTTTGTGATTCGCAAATCTAGGGAATGTAGTATTGGGCAACCCCTAAATTATCCAGTAGACTTCCCAGAGTGCGGTGTGTTCCCAAAAAATTCTGGGGGATCCTTTTCATTTATCATCTTTATTTGGGTACTAAACTAAATGGCTACTTTGAGGAAGATCTCCCTTGTATTCATGAACACATTTTTGGTGTTTTGTCGAGTAAGTAAAAACTTGAAATTCTTCATTTACTGGATAATTATGGTTCATGATTATTAAGTTTTAAGTTAACTACAGGCTTCTGGTCACGAGCTTTTTTTTATTTTTGTTTTTTTCGCTCTCTAATGCTTTTTTACTTTTTGATTGGTCTCTCTGTGTGATGTTTCAAAGTATTCTTGGCTCCATACATGAGGCATTGTAGAACTAAACCAACTGAAGAATGTTTTTTATTAGCTCAACAAACTTAAAAGTAGAAGAGATATTAGGGGGTTTTGAGATATATTGGCCTTTTCTGACAATCATTTATTCTTTAATCTCACTACCCTCTTGATTTCTATTCCATAGTAATAAAGTCGGGTCCCAAACCATCTTAAAACAGATTGCCCATTTTGTGTATTCGAAGGTTTGTGACGAGGTGTGTGAATAAAAGTCGTCTCATTTGCATTTTTTTGAAGACAAAGATACACAGGTAATGGCATTGTGACTAAGTTAATATTCGGAGAAAAAAGAAATTTACGATTACGGTTGTTTGTTTCGTATCTCTTATTCGGGGGGCTGGTCCTATTAATGACTTCATTCATACTTCTTCGTCTCCTTGCTTGTGACTTTATGGTTTAATCCAAACTTTTGTGGCCTTTGGGTTCTCATGCCGCGTTGCAAGAGCCTCGGCTTCTATATTTTCTTGCGTGACATATTATGTTCCTGTGTACTTTTCTCTGTTGCGTGTTCCCGTCCATTTTGGCCAGGTTTGATATGGTCACTCTTTTCCTTGACTTGGGCCGATCACCTTATGTCAACGCTCTTTTGTTTTTGGAATTTAACACGAAAGACATTGTTTATATGAAATTCTGTCTGGTTTGGTAACAAACAGGAGCCGACAAGTTTTGCTTATTTGGTCCTTGTTACAACAAAAGTGTCTGGTTGAGTTCATCATGGGTAGGTGCTTGACCATATTGTGGCACGACTATCTTTACGGGTCTTAAATCTTTGTTTTATTTTATCACCTCGGAAGGGCATTTATAATTGAGTGATCTGATCAACCATCAGGATTATTATTTCTAATATATTTTTATTTAGTTTGCTTTGTGGTGTTTAGAACGATATTAGCGTGGGCCTTACACAAACGTATGTCTTGTTTTACTCGGTAATCTAAAAATTAAGAAAATATACTAAATCTAACAAAATAAAAATACTCAAATTCTTTTGAATATATTTATTTATTACCTAACCGCGTCAGAATTCTGGCCTGAAATAGACCATATCAAAACTAGTTTGTACACATTAATAAGGCCATATTTTCGTATGACTCGCTTATTTTTGCATATATTATTGCTTCACTGCATTCCCTAATCTTTGACGCAACACACTGAAAATCAATTCACATAAGACAAACAGGGGGGTGGTGTCCAGATACTAAAGACAATTTGATTCTGTGTCCGAGACGAATCACACCCGTCTTTTCATTCTCTTCTATATTTTATCTTACCTCTTCAAGTAAATCGTGAACGTAACTCTAAATTTCGAGCTCAATACGTTTTTCCCATTCTTCGTCTAGTGCCTCCGGGTACTAAACCATCAAACTTTTGAAGGTGTCCTCAGACAAGATGTACAGCAAGGGTGTGTCCCTTCCATGGGAATCAGTTTGTCCACTTAGATCTTACAGTACTGGAACCCTGTTGGTCTATCGTTTTTTTTCCTTGTGGTTTTTGCGCCCCGGGAGACGGCCTCCACATTATATGGGTTATGGGGGACAAGTTGCCGGGCTTAATAACCATTGGTCGGAGGTTAAAAGGGGATGGCTCTAACGATCACCTATTCTTTTGCTGGACATCTGCCAAAAATTTCATTATGACCCGCTGCATACAATGTTTGTATTTGGGTCACTTTGTTAATCGCCCTCCTCCCTTTCATCATTTCCAGGAAGAATGTTATTTGTAACGTCAGTAAACCTCCCATAATGAAACAACTGTTGGTAGGAACAGTTTTTTTTTTTTAAAAATGATGACGTTCTATACGCAAAGGACAAAGCGTTATACGCATATTGAATGGCAAAGTTATTGGAAAAAGCACAGGTCCCTCTGATATGTTGTATAATGAGCGCCTGATTCAACGATGTATAATTGCTGAGATTAATTAACGAATTCTAATTATTGATGAGTAAAAATTTATTTGTGAAACAAGGTAATCGCCCCAAAATTTAATTGCCGAATAGAAAGAATGTACGTAATGCTGACTCTTCATTGTGATTTGCCATGAGGACCTCATACAGCTAATTTATCTTAAATATGATAAACCATACGCGGTCAACCCTTTATATGAGGTTAACCATCTTCATTCTAGAAAATTATTACGAGGCCTCAAATAAGAGAGAATAACATTTTCCAATTAAATGAGGGGAAATATATGAAAAAAATATCACATTAAGTAATGATATATATTAGTTAATAATTCGTGTAGTTAAACATATAAATAATCTAATTATGATATTAAAATGGTCAAACTCAAGAAATGAAGCAATAACATATATAAATCAGCAATTGTCCGTCGTGTAGGGACTATACGATCATCATTGTAACCCCTATTAAGTTCAGAGCTACGCTGGTCGCCGAGCCTCAATGCTTTTGGATAGGCCTAGGAGGCTGTGTGTAAAAACTTGCGCAAGAGGCAATTTACTGCCTATTACAACCTTCTCATCAAGTTCAATCTTTCCGGAAAAGAGGGCACCCCTTGTACACTTTCTTGAGATCGTTCCTTCGTAAGTGTCACTGGATGAATTTTCAATCTTCTCATGGCACACCTAAATGGTCACGCTTGTGTATTGTCTATACTTCGTCATCAAGCCCTGAGAAAATCCCAGTCATTCTTTTGGGTTGACTGGTTCCTTCTATATTTTAATAAAGTCTTTGTGTCGTTTATTTATACAATAATATTAAGGTGCATGTAACTCTTCTCAGATATCTCCCTCTCGCCCTTAACTCTCAATGTTCGATACCAATACCTATATGGCTAGTCCCCTTTAACGGGAATACTCGCTCATGCAGTTTCGCTAGTTCCCCTTTTCTCTCTTTATTTTTTCTTCTTTCCCTCGCCTCTTTCTCTCTGTATCTTCGCTTAAAAAATAGCTACAATGAAATTTTTGAAATTGTTGGTAGAGTGAATTGTTAATATAGCATATATATGCAGGAGAAACTTTTGATGTCGGGTAATAAATGTTAGCATTAACATGTTCTTTGAATGAGATGTACATGTATTCGATTGATCTTATTGATTATATTTAAAAAAAAATAAAATATAAAAAAAAAGTTTATAAACTTATTAAGATTTTTTGCATAATTTCCTGACTGTGGATGACATTTTAACGCCTTCATATATTCTTTCGATAATACTATGGCTACTTTCCCGATTTTGATGTGAGAGTTATCCCTCCCCTAATATGTCTTTTAAACGCACACGAAGGCTATAAGTTTAGTTTTGTTAATTTGGCACCCAGAATCAATTTTAAACTCTAGTTATCCTTTAATAGACAACTATTGCAGCTTGGCAGGGTTGAGTGCAGTTTATTAAGAAGGCACATTAGTTGTTGTTTATTTAACAAAAGCCAAGGATCCTCCTTGAACACACAGGAGAGGGCTATAGTGGTTTTCATTAAGGCTATAAGGTGTGAATTTTTTGACGGATTTCCAGTATGTGCTGGGTTTTAGATCAAGTTTGTGTGAACAATCTACCCATTTTGGCATTCTAGGAGAGTTGGAAATTAATCCGATTGCAACATGAAATTGAGTATGGAGTGTAAGTGAAATCTTTGACGTTGACACTCAGGCATGGCCTCTAATAAGATAATACGCAATCTAATTGATCTTTATAGGACAGCGCTGGTAGCTTATAGCAGAGCGCTGGCATTGATAGCAGAGCGCTAAAATTCGATAGCGCTGAAAAATACAGCGGTAAAAGGGTCTGGGGAGAACAATGTATGTGAAAATCATATCCAATTTATTGTCGATTAAACCTTGAAATCTATAAAACTTGACAACTCAACAGCACCAATTTGAACTTATTATTAAATTAAGAAATTTATCATATTTTGATAATTTGAATGGCCCCTGATCTTTTTCAGTTAGTAATGACTGTATTTTCATTTTGCCAAAGCTATAGAGAGCAATTCATGTTCATATTTATTCATGATTGATGAATGTATGCAAAATAAGAGAAATGCTTTCCAATTTTCATCACTATATAATTAAATTTTGCACATGGTCTCCCTATCTGTTCTATTGCAATTTTTTAAAGTTCATATATCCATGTAAACCCAAATTTTACAGTTCATATCGCATAGACTGAAGTGCGTACGTCATGGTTCTTATATCCGTCACAAACAAATGAAGCTAAGTCACAGTTCTACACATATAGACAAATGATTGAAGCATTATTATGACGTCAGTTGAAGCTAAATTCATACAACATGAACTTTGACATGCTTTTTATTCAGAACTTCTAAATAAATTTATGACTTTTAATCGACTCACGGTAGTCATTGGAAATTTAATTACATAAGAAATGACTGCTATAATTTTCAAGTTTACCGGAGATTGAACCGATGTTGCCTATTTGCAAACATATTAATGAACGCGGATTATATAGTTAAACTTTGCAAAAAGGCAACTACGTTTCAATCTCCAGTAAACTTGAAAATTAAAATAGTCATGTGAAACACAACTATGAACAACAATAAATGACTTCCTAAAAGAATACGATAAACAACACCAAATGGATATTGCCATACTACATTTTTCGAAAGCTTTTGACACCGTTCCTCATGACAAACTACTCCACAAAATACATAAGTATGGCATCCAGGGATCAATTCACATTTGGCTCACAAATAACGATGAAAACAATAGTAGAAGGAGTAGAATCTGATGAAACTACTGTAGACTCGGGAGTACCACAGGGAACTGTCCTTGGACCCATCTTGTTCCTATGCCACATCAACGATCTACCGGACGCTGTCAACTCTTCGGTACGCTTATTTGCAGATGACTGCCTACTGTATCTTACTATCTCCAACTAAAATGACCAACAAATTCTACAGAAGGACCTTGAAAATCTTGGAAGTCTGGGCAAATAAGTGGGGCATGCGATTTAATGCCCAAAAATGCTACATAATATCAATAACCCAGAAAACATCAATGAAAACTTTACCAATTAGATAACCACATACTCCAAGAAGTACAAAACAATCCGTACCTTGGTCTAGAAATATCAAATGACCTAGTTAAATGGAGCCTGCACATAAATAACACCTGTAAAAAAGCAAATGCCACCATGGCTTCTGAGAAGAAATTTAAGAAATGTACCAGAAAACTGCAGAAAAACAGCTTATATATCCCTTTGTAGATCTATCATGGTATGAGCAACAATCTGGAACCCATACCAAGGCGATATCAAACAAACTTGAAAAATTCAATATGGCAATAAGATTCATAAAGGAAAGTATTTACAAGACAGACAGCCTGGATGTAAACAGCGAAGCGCAAGGACCCTAAAATTAGTACCCCCAGTTCATGGCATGGAACGACCG
>CAJDSM010142423.1:0-10780 GCA_903981925.1 Ostrea lurida | reverse complement strand
ATTGGTTTCAATAAAAAAAACCAAGTACAATAATTTTCCAATTAATGTCAAAATTAAAAAATGAGTTGACTTTCTGCCAAATAGATTCTGTTCATTTTCCCATAGGCGCCTGTGTCAAGAATATTGCACCTTACTATAGTGTAAACAATGGAGGAAATTCGAACCACAATAAATATTTTTCTCCAACTATGTCATCTCTTTTTACATTTCATGTTTCAGGAAGCTTATCTACATGTGTCATTACCATAAATTACAAATTTATCCACGTTTAAAAAACATCTTATCCCTCTGATACGTTATATAATAGTATCAGAGGGGATAAGATGTTTTTAAAACTGGATAAATTTGTTAATTTTATGGTATATGAAACATGTAGATAAGCTTCTGAAACATGAAAAATGTTAAAAAGAAATGACATGATGTTGGAGAAAGGAATATTTATTCTGGTGTCGAATTTCCTCCAGTTTCACATAATAGTAACGTGCAATTATCCTTTACCCAGCGCCTAATGGCATTTTCCAATCAGTACAAGAGATGTTTTGTTCTTTCTTTCAGTTTTACAAAGAACAGATAGGACAAGAGGTCTATATGGCCCCCTCTTCAAATTTACTCAATTCCTTACTGGTAGTAGTGGACATTATGTACGAATAAAAAATATATATAATTAACTATTATATCTGTTAATATCGGTTGCCTAGCAACGGCACCAAACACAACATTTAAATTGTCATTTCATAGAGTGTTTGAACTGCCAAAACCTAAATGTTCAATTTTTTTAAATAAACACTTGTAACTCCTAATACACCGATCCACAGCGAGTTTCTGACCTTGTATTCTTAACCAATGATGAATCGCTAAAAAAAATAAGCTTCCGCCACTCGTCTCGAGCCTCGGACATTTAATTTCAACATCCCTATAGTTGAGTATAGTAAAACACAGGATGTTTCATAACCGGTCATGCTGTTATAATTAAGCGCGTTACATGTCATTTTCAATGAGAGGAATGATTACTTGTTTTCTCCGATTGTAAATGAGACAGTGGGTATCTAGACGAACTGATAGAGCCAAATTCATACACTTCCCTCAACCAAAGACGAAACTAACATGCCGTGGATTGCCTTGCTGTCACAAGCCTCAGAATCAGCTAAATGTCCCCAAAAAACGAATATGCATGTATATGACAAAGGTAAGATGTTTCGTTGACAATTAATGTACGTAAAAATGTTAGACTTCGGGCACATTAGCATCGTTTTTTTCGGGGGGGGGGGGTAGCTGCATTCTACAAAATCTTTGTTTCCACGCACTACGCCTATGGTGTGATGCCATCTGTCATCTTGAGGATAAACATAATTATGGAGTCGATATAGTCAACATATAATACATACATGACAGTCTAAGATTTAATTAGTATCTAACCATGCTTTGGAAAAATGTGCAGCACAGTGAATGAAGCAAGTTAGGCCAGTGACTGACGTACAATATTTATACGTCACTTGTGTTTGGTCTAGAATTCTTAAACTGATGCCTAGTTGCGAACCTAGGGTACAGCTGACATTGTCACATCTGCTTGAAAATTTATTTTCCTTTTTAGTATTATGACGAGCCGATACCATAATACCATGCCTGATGAGTACGTCATAACAGGAGGAAATGCATCATTCTTAATTAATTGATACACACATGGAGATTGGACAGAAACAATAGGGGCTGTAAGTCTCGTCTCTTTCTTGTCATTTCCGGTAAACGTTTCCGGTACTGGAAAACATATTCAATATACTGTTGCATTGCACAGTTTTGACAAAAATCTGAGCTAAATAAGTGTATGTAGCAAAATATTCAAATATAAAACACCTGGACTATCTATCATATAATATTAGACTTGCAACTCAGACTGAAAAATGGTAGATTATTTTATGCGATGTAGGTAACTGGAAGTGTGTGTGTTGGCGGGGGGGATAATTATGAACAATTAGCCAATGCCTATTTGTAAAACAATGGTGTATTGTGAAAATATAGAATGCGAATATCGTGTATTTAGTAGTAGAGTAGAGGAAGTGATGTACAGCTGTGGGGTTGGTGTGTTCAAATGTCATGACTGAATTTCAAGTAAGGGAAAAAAAAGGGGGGGGGGTACTAAAATAAATCTTCACTGACTATTCTTAAATAGTAATGAGACATCGTTAAGTTTTCGGGACTTATTTGCTGTTTTATATTGCTACATCTGTGTTTTGTCGTAGTTGTTAAGAAATGAATTATACATGGTATATTTTAAAAAAGATGTTTGTTTGGAGATTTTTGATTGGAACAGTGATATTAGTGGATTTGGTCTGCCCAGTCTGGGTGAGTTCATGTGCTCTCTCGATAAGTTGGCTCCAGCTAATTTTCATGTGATGTAGAATCCACTGAATAACTAGCAGGAGTTGAATTGTCTGGACAACAACACAGGCTGCGAAAAGATATTTCGGCGAGACCATGGAAAGACTCAAATTAGGAAGATAATAATGCCAGGTTTAATGAGATTGTGCAATGCACGTCGTTTTCATATTATTTTACACTCCCGAAAATGAAGATTATAAAATTAGGCATGTATATTGTGATTTTTAGATACTTTTTTAGTAGATAAAAACTTAAAGAAGGGCAATCAAACAGTGAATTTTAGTTATAAAACTAATTTAACACAATGCAAAAACAATTGAATATCAATAAATCGAGAATATGGAGAGAGCTACACTAAAAGAATCCAGCCGACATTTCGCGAGAACATATATCAACAACTAACCATAAATAAAAAATCCAAATCAGAAAGGGGGGGGGTGGGTATATTATAATCTTTCGTCATTGTCTTGACTGATATAGTTTCTCATGTTGGAGATTTATTTTCTGTAGCTTTCTATTTACTTTCTGATACTGGTGTCATACTATTTCTATAGTCTGAAGATTCTATGCTGTCTTCGGTCTGAAAAAATGTACGATTCGATTGGTAATACCGTTGCTACTAACTGGTAAAAAATTACCGGATACGGCTCGCGATGCACTTTCCAGTGGCGGGTGTGTTAGCTTCTTCCGAAAATACTTCAAAAAGACATTATATATTGTAAAAAACCCCTGTCTTTTTGAAGCAACAAAGAAAAAAATAAGATTTTTTCCAATTCGTTGCGTTTATTGAAATCTGGTTCATACCATGTAACAGTGCCGTTAATATAATTTATGATTTTTTCAAATCCTTTTTTGAGAAACTTCTTTCGTGTGACATTTTTCTTATCAACCGTTTGCACCTTTACCTCAATGACATATCTCAAAAACAGGATCTAAAATAAGAGTATTATTCGGGATAAACGATTACATCGGATAAGGGCTAGTACTCTACATGTATTGTCTGCCTAGCTCGCAGCGATTAAGTTTTATTCCTATTGTAAGGCGCTATTTGAAAAAAAAATATATGGTTTTACCTTCCCGGTATCTGCGCTTCTCTCGTAACCGAATTTCGTCCGTCGTTAAACTTGGATTACGCGCTGGTTGTAAATGTTAGTGTCAAGGTCATTGAGCATACCAATAATTTAAAAAATAGATGTTAGAAGTGTTTGTTGTTGGATGAATAGAGGTCGCGCTTACGGGCAAGTATCCAAATCAGCTGCTGTCTGTTATCTATTCGACCTGTTTATAATTTCGTATATTACAACGCATACTATCGACGCGTCTATAGATCCTAAAGCGGGGGCGTGTCTCAATCTACATTTGGGTAACAGACCTTCATGGTGGATTTCGACAAGTACCCCCCCCCCCCGTTCACTATATTCAAATATTTTTAAAATCATATTCCATTCAGATATTTCTTGTAAATTCTACCCAATCATATATTGTCATACCAAACTTTGAACACTTTCAGTAATAGTTCTGCCACGAAATAATTCAAGGCATGCATACTCGGTTTAGTTATATTCATGGAAAATGTCAATATTACTTCATGACTACAAATTTTATTAGAAATGAATTTACGGATACAACTTACCACTCATATTATTAATACAGGTCAAATGGTCTTAGACCCATCTGATAATCAGCCCCCCCCCCCTCCCGTAATGTTTACTTATTTCATTCCAGGATCGTAAAACATTCGAGTATTAAACAGCTATGATTACACAATACTAATCACCTCACATCTATCTCACCTCTCCTACATGCGATTTGACACATTATGTTAGTGGACAAATATTAATGAATAAACGTAAATCCTATTATTCAATTTTCTTTCAATTTACTAATACTCTGTATGTAACATCGGCATTGCTAAACATTTCTTCGACGTTTAATGGCAATCAAAATCGATATCAGGTAATTCTAATACATTATATTACCTGCATCAACATTTCCCCATGACGTTCATTTGTTTGCTACATATTATAAACTGCAAGATCCATGATTTCAATTATCTACCACTCTACTACTTTAGCACTTCTGACTCACCCCATAGACTCCACTCCAAACTAACCTCTTCCATATCTCTTTATATAGTTTTGCAAGCTTACAGGCACCTATAACCAATCACTGTAAAAATGGGAAAGCCACTGCGAATTTCTTTTACACAAACGTTTCAAAAAAAATTTGATCATGCTGATTATCAAATTTAAGAAATCTACGACCAACACAAGCAAATATTTAATATAATATTGAAAAACCACAAACTCAACAGCATGTTGTACTAATGCAAAGCACTTAAAATTCGATTTACAATTCTATACACTCGAAGGATCGTCCAGATCCAACATTAGGTCTAACCATTTCCTGGGTGATTCTACGTTTCTGTTCAATGAAAATGAAAATAAACAGCGAAGCATATAAAGTAGTAGAATGAATATAAATCAACCGTCTCGCCACACGGACAAAATTGGTATCTTTTAAGTATAACTCTACCAAATGCGCTGGATCACTCACAAATGCGTTTATCAGCGACGCCATTGTTTACATTTTTTCCGAATCTTCCTCGTTGCTATATCCATAACTAAGAGGCGGGTTACTCTGCGCCGGAAATCTGATTGCCTATCACATCTATTTGAATAAATATTCAAAAAATTGTACATTTATTGACGTGCGAAAATATAATTTCCCATATTACTAGCCACAATACTCCCTCACAACAGTCAATATGTAATATATATACATACTAATAATACATGAAATGCAATTTAAAATCAATTATTATTTACAATGACTAAAAACCAAGAATTTGATTTCAGTTTACTCTCCATTTCTGATTAGGAACACTTGCATGAATAACAAAAATATATATAACTTTTGAATTATAATTTTCGAGTTACCTAGCCAAGCTACCAATCATCAACATTTAAATGTTGCAATTTTCCTAATATTTGAATGCAAAACCTCTTAATGTCGATTTAAAAAAAAATGTTAACTCCTAATGCACCCCATCTATCATTAAATTCCAAAATTGTACATTTTCTTAAGTGTTAAATAATATCTTCATATTTACTGCACATATACTCCCTAGCAACAGACAACTATTGTATATAGTATACATGCAATATTAGTATACATGTAACTGAATTTTAAAATCAATTATATTACAAATGACAAACCAGAATTTTATTCAGTTACTCCTTCCATTTCTGATAGTGACACTTAGCAGATAAAAAATTATATGATAAACTTGACTATTGTTAATTACGGTTACCTCAGCACGCACCAATCAATCAACATCTAAATGTTCATTTTTCATAGTACATTTGAATGCAAAACTCTCAAATGAATGTTTCTATTTTTTTTAAAACAAAACACAAATAATAGCTAACACGAACAGTCAAGATCGACTTGAACTATAAATTACATTACATTGCAACAACATATTGTAAATAAATACTGGACACAGAACTTTTAAAATCATAATTACAACTGGACAATCCAAATTCATCCATTCTAAGCAACAAAGTTAACCGGTCGTATTAACTTCAAACAGGAATTACATTTTGGTATTTAAATTTTTTATGTTACAATCACAAAACATTTTCTTACTCCTCAAAAGCAGAAGTTGCAGTCAGAATCACTGTCTGAATATCACCAAGTAATAATACAACGATTAGAAAATCAAAACTAGAATCACTATCATTCCTTTTAACCTTGATACCTTCAAGATACCACATAGCACACTAGAAATCTGGCACAGCATCCTACCATCGGCTGCCTACTTTACACTGTGCACCATCAATATTCCCCATCTAATTACTGTATAAACCACAGTCTGTGTGATCAATGCATTTGCTGTAGGCGGGATTATTTTGATCTTAAAGTTTTCTCTTTATTCTGCAGACATTCAACTAATATTGATTGTTCTTTCTCCATTTTGCTCTGTTGCATTACAAAGGCTCTGCCTTCAACTGGAAATGCCTAATCGTGATAGTCGTATTTTTCCTCCCATAGACAGGGAAGTCTTTCAGCTAATCTGAATGCACCGAACCCTATTCGTTACTATTTATTCCAATCCATCATCTTAGCTGCTCAATATATCCGTTCGATCACACTCCAGCTACATACCTGTAACCGTACTTTTCATTACACTCCATCCTCTACTACCTCTATTCTATAATAGTATTCTTCTGCAACTGCAATCTACTGTGCATATTGCAGGAAAATCCAGTCTAATAACATTCACCTATATGTATTGTACTATAATGATTGCAAACAACTTGTCAAAAAATCCGCCACTGCTTCAGCCTTCCATTCCACAATTAGACTCTCCATCAACACACTCTGATTTTCTATACACATCGAACTGCAGTATTGGCATCCTTTTGTTGAATTTCGTTTTCACCTTTCTCAAAAATATTTGCATTCGCGACAGGACATGCCCTCTCCTCACAGAATAATCTACCACATCCCGGAAACCCTCATCAACTATGCACTACAATCACCCCCCTGCAAGCCAATCTATTCATTTCCTTCTGCTATGGATATCATCATATGCTTCTATATTGCTGCAATCAGTATATTTTACCATCCGAAAAAGTTATGTACCCAACAGATAATATATATCCAATCTGTTCTCACGAGACCCCAGAGGCTTCAACTAATGATCAATGCTTGTGTAGACCCACGACTGGGGGCGTTGGAATCTTTATAATCCAGCTAAATATTTTTCTATCGTCCGATGAAAATTACATACGTTCCATACATTCGCTATTAATATCTCACTATAATTCTCTCTGCCTGAACTATTCATATGTTTCTCGCAAGCGGATCATCTGATTTTTTCATCTGTTTACCAACCATAGTTAGTTTGATATCTGCAAACCTCATATGATGATGTCTGAATCCAACATTGCTGTGGAAACTAAACTTGAGAGGAATTCCCGCATCGGTGGAACACACTCGTTGAACCTGACACTTTTTCAAGAAAATATTTCAATAGACAAACTACAGAAATGCCCCCCCATTTTTCTTAGAAATTAACCATGTTAATATTGACAATTTTGGATCACATGTTTCTAAAATCTATCCTATCTGTATATAACCAAGATTTTGTTTTGGTTCAATCGCCATTGTGCTTACAAAAATCATTTTATTCCAAAATACCATATTAATATTTTAGTGAATTCAATTTTTTTTTCCATTCATTCTAGTATTTATTTTGTATATAATGCATTTCCAATTACAGTTCTCTGTTATGTTTAAATTCTCTTTATCCATCCTACTTTTCATTCAAAGGTTTTTGAAATTTTATCATCAAGAAATATGATAAAAAAATGCTTTCACATCACTTTAGATTTAACGAATAGGTTTTGATAAGAAATTGTCATCTTGTTTTATTTCACGTAATTTTCACTAGGAACAATCAAATTTTGTGGTATTCTTCTTAATAGCTGTTTTTAGTCATATAATATTCACATAAAAGATGTTCTTTTGCAAATCTTTTGAAAAATATGAATCGTCGTACATTTTTCTCCTGTCTCATTGAATATACTTGGTATATAACACTCGGTTATTTTGCTTTTTTTTAAAAATTAAGATAAAAAAAAAAAAATAATATTAAAATATAATATTCAGATTTGAATTAAAAAAATTAAACTTTTCATTAAAATTTTATTATTATTAACATTGAAAAAGTTTTACTTTTAAATAATCTAATAGGCTTTATTACGTTTATCATGTACAAATATAAGATGAAATGCAGGTTAAATAATGAATCAATGTCAGAAACAAATCTACGACGGAATCTTAAATATGAGCTCTTTACACAACACGCTGTCCTCAAAAACATTGATAAAGTGAAAAATGATATTCATTATAGGATAAATCATATACGGTACCTATTTTTATGCACCAGATGCGCATTTCGACAAATTATGTCTCTTCAGTGATGCTCAAACCGAAATGTTGGAAATCCGAAACATGAAAATAAAACGCTCTTTAGAATATATTCTCAGTTATATTGATTTTTCGCTGTATGATATATATGTATGAAAATATAGAGATTGTACAATTAATATGATTTATGACATGTATGATTTAATATATAGATTGATATGTATTGATATATGGCATGTGTGATATATTTGAGAGAGAAAAAAAAAGAATCACGAAATAAATATAGTATTTTGAAACGGAATTTTAAAAAAAACCTTGTCGATCACCAAATAACAAGATGCACAACTTGTAAACATCGAATACTTAAGCTACTTCGAGCTAATATAAGTTTGCTAATCGTGGGCCTCCCTGGGGTGGCAATAAGGTGCTTGTTAAGATGGGATCTTAAGAGGAAATCAGAGATTTATGCAACACTATCCAGTAGAAAATCTTCTTCTCAAAAGTAGTCAGACCAGGATTCATCATAATCATGCTAATATGTAAACATTCGTACGTAATGCACACTCATGTTGTTTTAAATTTACTCTAAGAGTTAATGTTTCAGTCACTATACAAATTAAATATTTGCTTATAAATATAAATGGGAAATGAACCAGGTCATGGTTAGTGTGTAATCAGATAGTGCAAGATTCACGGTAATTTGAATGTGGTCTTTGGCGGCAGGGAAGGAATTTAAAAAAGAAAAAGGGGTGGGGGTAACATCGGGAATCAAATTGTACCTAAAAAGTGAATACATTAAAAATCTTTTAGAAATTTAATATTTATATCGACAAACATATGTCCTAAATAATGAAGCATCATGTATGTTGTATGGATTAAAGTCCAGTTAAGTTACAATTCCTCACGATAAGGGTCTTATTCGGATAAATTGATAAGTGCTTTTTGAACAAAATCGGAACCGATAATACAGTTTTGGTCGAGTGTGGAAAAAGATACATAATATTGGTTGTTCAGAGAACCACTCTGATATGCCTAACATAGTATATGAAGTAGTATTGAAGAGCATGCATTGGATTTCTTATGATAATGATTTGATTGTGTACTTTGTATGAGCAATGTTTTCACGATTGTTGGTATTCCTATGGGCATTAATGTGCCCCCTTATTGCAGATCTTTATTTCTATACTTCACATATGAAGGCAGAATTTGTTCAAAAACTGTTCGGGATAAAACAAAAAAATTGCCGTGTGCCTTGCAACTTAACTTATAAGTTATTTAGACGATGTCTTAGTCAAATTAACATGAATTAAGTTTTCTAACAATTATCATTTCCATATTGGAGTATATTCATTGACGACTGTGAATATATAGGGACGCCGACATGAATCTGACAAGATGTGGCTTGCATATTTGGGATTTTATATGCTTAGATATTGACTCTAATGGGAGACTGACAACAAATTAATGTAGATAACATGATGTACTTTGTGACTTTGCAATCGTAATTTTCGTTTTCTAGTGTAGTAATGTACCACTATCGTTGCTCTTCTTGGTGTGTATGTCTCCTCAGTTGAATTTCGCTATGCAAGGGGCAAATGTCATGCGTAATGAATGATTTTTTCTTTTTTAAAAAAAGAATGCCAACTACTAACAAAAAGTTGAATGTTGCAGGGTTATAACGAATCTGTTTAAGTAATGATTGCAAATTCGACGGTCGCTGATAATGGACCTTGTTGCGATGTAACAGAATTATTACTGACGTATATGTTAACTGATTTGGTGGTTCATACCTATGTTAGAGCTGGCATTTTCGTACTAGATTTGTACGATGGAACTGTTCCGTTACTTGTTTTCGACTTACGGGCTCACGCGGCGGGTGTGACCGGGTCAGCAGAGGATGCTTATCTTCCATGGCACCACTGATCGCTTAGCCTTTTTGCCGAAGGTCGTGTTGCCCAACACTCGATTTTGTATGTGTTTTTTGGGACTCATGATTAGCGACGTTTAATGCTTGTTACGTTCGCGCATGTTACTTCGCCATTTTATATTTACAACAGTGTGGTGCTAGGGTGGGATATCGGGGTCCATTTTTTTCTCTCTTGTGAATAAGGGTAATTCTTGAGAATAGCAGGGACTAGGATATTTGGACGAGCGTTGAAAACCATGGTCCTCTTGTTAATCATTCTAACAGGTTTTGTATCAAGTGGTAAATAATATAATAGTCACGTTTAAATTAAAGCCAATATTTTGCAAATCATAAGGGTTCACGGCGGGTGTGACCGGTCGGCAGAGGATGCTTACTCCTCCATGACACCTGATCCTGCCTTCGCTTTTGTCGGAGGACCATGTTGCCCAACACTCGACTTTGTATATATATTTTTTATTTTTGGGATTATGATTACGTTCAACAAGATGTTAACTTCGCCTATCTATATTGTTAAAGGGTCTATGCAATGCAAAAATA
>CAJDSM010142413.1:0-10000 GCA_903981925.1 Ostrea lurida | reverse complement strand
TCGTCACTAAGTGACATTTATTTTTAACAAAATAAGTCTTTGATTGAATTGAAAGTTGACTCTATGAATAAAGCATTGTCTTTCCGTCATAGATATAGTATCAACTAAGTCACTTAAGACCAATCAATTGTATATTGTTGATTTAAGGGGAACAAATTAAACATTATAAATTAATGGGGAAACTCGGCATCTAATGTTTACTCACTCAATAAAACTACATACCATAAATTATATTTACGAACTTAAGTAAGTGATATGGAAAACCTTTCTGAGACTGATTTGAGATGATGAAAGGGAATTATCATTTCATTACATGTACATGTACTTCAACATTCCTTATATGCTAATGGATTTCAAACGCTATGAAATTCATTCATTGCATGCTGTTTCAAAATAACATTGTTATGAACGATGACAAAATCAATCCTTTTAATGCTCTTCTTGGTATTTGTAACTGAAGGAAATGCAATTTTTTTTTTTTGTTTTGATTCCTCTAGCATCTCCAAGTATTTCTGTTTGTGTCACCAAGGATGCCGTGGGGTCCGGGTTAGAATCGGGTTGGTTGGTTGTACATGTGTATATTGTTTTACGTCCTCTCTGAGATTATTTCACCCATATGGAGAAGTCACCATTTGCCGGTGGAAGGGCTGCAAAATTTAGGCATATGCTCGGCGCTCATGGCCTTTGAGCACGGAGAGACTCTTTATCGTGCCACACCTGCTGCTGACAGGGACACTCGGTTTTTTGTGGTCTCATCTGAATGGACCGGGGCCCCATTTAATCGACTTTTAAGACAAGCAAGGGGTGCCGAGGACCTATTTTAACCCGGGTCTCCACGGGGCTGGTTAGAATATGTTCCCAGTATCCCTTTGTGTTTAAATAGGTCCCAGCATCCCTTGCGTGTCTAGTAAGAGGCGACTGAATGGGGCGGTCTTTTACAATATAAAAACTGTCTAAAAAGAATGTACATGTATAATATATATTTGTAATTCCTATTTTTAAAAAAAAAATACTTCTCCAGTAGCACTTTACTTTTGGTGTCGGGATTATAGCTGTTGAAATACGACGCATTTAAGGTATCACTGCAAAAAAAGTTAAGGATCATGATTTACAAATAATTTAATTTATAACAAATACATATTTCATCAATATAATTATCTTCAAAATCAACATTACACAAACAATATTTATCGTTTTTATCCAAATTCATTGAAGCGTTAACATACAGAAGGCATCTTTGTAACAATGTACCTAAAACAGAATGAAAATTAGCCATGGTAAAGGACGGAAAATTCACAATTAATCGTTTTAACAATGATTGATGAAGTCAATAATTTGTATGACCTCAGCACGTGCCTGAATAACACGCGGACAACGTCTCTGGCATGCTTCGGATAAGGTTCCGGAAGAAGATTTGTGGCAGTTTGATTCCATTCTTCTTTAATGCATTAATATAAATGTGAAACTAAATGGTATTTGTGAATGAATAGGGAGCCTTATATCAAATTGTAAATTTCATGATCCTAGGGGTAGGGGTTTTAGTATTACGGCTGGGGCAAAGTGGTCATTGATGAAATGTGTTTACAATTGAAGTTTTTAACTTCTTCTTGATAACACCTTTTCCAAATTCCTTTTCAATTTGCATGAAGCAATCTTTGGACAGGCACATAAATTTTTGTGTAAAAGGTTAGGTCTCTTGCACCGCTTGGGGGTGTGGCAAGAAACTCCCAAAATGACGAATTTTCAAAAATCTTCATCTTTACAACGGCACTTGTTTGAGATAAACACAAATGATCAGGCTGTAGACAAGGATAGGCCTTTACAAGAATGTCAAATTTCTGAATCTCCAGGGTTAGGGGTTTCTGACCCGGGGGGGGGGGGGGCACACATTGGCAATAGTATTATATGTAAAACAGTTTGAGAAAAGACATCTTTTTCAATAGCTATTGATAATAATGGTAAAGTAAAATGAAAATATTGGAATGATAAAAGGAGCTTTTCATAATTAAACCCCCTGCCAACAAGTTGCGGGGGGGGGGGGGTACTGGAATCAGGTTGTTCTGTCCATTCCGTCTGTAGAAGATGGTTCCCAAGACCTTTTAGTGTTAGCCTTTCCACCTAGAGTCACATACTCATCTGCATTATGTCTACCCATGGGTACAAAGTATTTCACTATTGATTATGGGGTCAAAAAGGGTCATCAGCACACTGGACTGAACGTAGGATAGTTGTGTCTGAGCTTTCAAGAAGCTTCTATCAAATTCTGCCTAGATTCACTATATCATACATATGGAATACTCAAGGGTACAGGATATTCCCTTTTGAATTTGGGATCCAAAGGTCAAAGTGTCAACTAACATCTCACAGTGAGCAATATGTTTCCGGGTTCCAGAGCATTATCCTCTTCTACCCTTTTTCTTACTCAATGTTACCTATAAAATTGGGTCAGGGTGTATAGCAAGAAGACATAAACTGTACTGGTAAGATTACTTAGTAGTGATCATACGGCTTTACCTGCTGACGGTATACTAGGAGAGAATACTAGACTATTTAATGCATTTAAATGATTATACGAGAATACAATATACCTGGAAGTACTAGTTATGATAGATTTTGAAAAAAGCAATTGACTCTGTTTCTTGGAGTATTTTCAAACAGATACATTCGAAATACTTCAATTTGGACCTTCTTTCTGTAGTTGGATTACAACATGTCCAGATATAAGGCTGTTTCATGTGTTATCACAGCATGGCTTTCTCTCTGATTTGCTTAAAACTGAGGTCGCGGTTGCAGACAAGGGGAACCGTTATCAATACCATATATATTCTATTATGTGCTGAAATTCTGGCTAAAAAATTAGAAATAACAATATGTATAAAGGAATTACATATAAATACACTGACATATCTCATGGTCACAGTAAGACGATCATCAATTATCCCTTGGGATGGATCGGAGAAAGCATTGAAGAGAAACTATGAAAGAAATTGAAGAATTTTATAACATTATCTGGTCTTAAAATAAATCTAGATAAACTGTCAGATTGTATGGATAGGTAGTAAAAAATTTTGTCAGATGAAAGATTTAAATGTTCTGATTTGAATTTCAAAGTGGACCAACTAGTTTTAAACTATTAGGTCATTTTACTAATGTGAGTAGATTTAAGTAGACATTTTGAAATTGAATAATTAGACAAACAAATTGGTGAGATTAAGTCAATTATTGATCAAGATGGAAGCAAACGAAAATTAGACTCCAATGGGAAAAATAACTGCTTTGTGAATCACTTCTAATTTCACACATCGAAATCATTTATTATAGCTCTGCCAAACCCAAAGAGTGCTTTCATAAAGAATTAAATAGTATCTTATTTGAATTTGGTTTTGGAACTCAAAATCTGATAAGGTTAAAGAAAAGTTTGTCACCACAAAAATATGCATATGGTGGATTAAAAGGGTGGATTTAGGACTGTTTACATTAAAGGACTAAAATCTACTTGATAAAGGAGATTGATTTTGGGTGATAATTCAACAATGGAAAAGTCTTCTTGAGAACAAATGTAAACTTTGATAAGATTGCTAAATACAGGTTGCAGATTATATTTCTACCAAGTTGTGGACAATTATAAAAAATGATTTTTGGAGATGTCCATGACAGCTTTTAAGCTATTCAAAGAAAATGTCATTATCAATCTTGGCAGGATTATACTAGCCAACCATTATGCGAATAATCATAAATTCCAAGATAGAAAATCTGTCATTTTTTATCAAACATGGTATGAATAAAAAAAGGAAATAAAACATGTACATGATCTAGCTGGATGAAAAGGGGAACATGGTTAGATTTTAACAATATTTAAAGATAAATTTAATATTCAAATTAACATTTTCTAACATATATGGGTAATAACGCAAACAGTAAGTTAAAGATAATGAGGAAGTATGATTTTAGCACATATTAGTTTTGTTGCAAAAGCCCTTATTTCCATTGAATATTAAAATATATTGTTTTAACTAAAAAAGGTTCAAAACCAATGTATGATATCTCTTAATAGGGTCAGAGTTATACTACGGGGGAAAAGAAATGGAGTAGATATTTTTTAATTTCTGATAACAATGGACAGGCAGTCTTTTATCTGGCCAATTCATGGACTACATCAGATTCCAATTTCTGATGGGTTTCAATCAGACATTAACCACCCATAACAGGTATGTAGTAAACCGGGCCAAAATCAGTTATATGTATGCAAAATTAGTTTGACAACAAAAAGACTTAGATTGGTATTGCACCTTCTGTGAAATGGAAGAGGAACTACAATTTTCCCATTTGCTTTGGAATTGTCCAAAAGTACACAAATTATTATCAGAATTTGTAATTCAAAAGATATTTTGAAATACGAGTTTGATGATAAGACTTTTATTTTTGGTGACAATAAAAACAAAAACATCTTAGGTCTTTCAACACATTGCTCATAATAATTAAAAAAATTTTCTATATATAAGAAATAGAATTGCCACAATGGGAAATAGTTACTGTCAGTACCATTTTAAAGTTCTTTAATATACATAGAAATTTAAACAATGGTATAGTACAAATTTCTCGAGTATTAACTTTCGGGGTTGTTTTCTACGGGACAAGATATGTTATACTTTGAGACTTAAATTTCTACAACTGACTGGGATATAATGCGCTCCGTCTTTTGGTCATTTCACATAGAGCACCTTTTTTATCTTCGGTTCCCTTTCCCGCCCTCCGGTGCCTCTTCTCTCCCTCCATACCTCTTTTGGGTCCCACGGCCTCTCCTCTCAATCTCCTCATCTCTCTCAGGGTTACTTCTCTCTCTCTCTCTCTCTCTCTGCTCTCTCTCTCTCTCTCTCTCTCTCTCTCTCCTCATATATATATATACGTTAAAAAAAAATGAAATTAACTAGCAAAAAGGGTATTTATGTTACATGCTAAACTGATACTTACTAACTGTATAAACTCCCTTGGGCAGTAAAATTACTCGCTTATAATTCGGTATTTAGCGATCACTCCACACCTTGCAGCTTGTTCGGTACGCCAACACCGCAGGTTACGTGCCCGTACTCGCCGGGCGACCGCCTACAGTTAGACTAACTGACCGACAAACACCAAATAAAACCAAAAACATTTATAAAGGTAAAAGTTCCACGCTACCAACTTAAAACCGTGCCTGATGATAACCTATGGCTGAAAGGTGCTCATCGCACAAACCGGCGTCTTACACGCACGTACATTCTAACTACTTCATCAGTCAGACAATCCAACGTACAATCACCATCACCGACTTCCATTAATCGTGAAGAAAATTCACAAGATCAACAAAGGAGATAGCACAACAGAAGTAGTATGTTGTGGCATATGGAAAATAATTCATAATGTGCCTCAATTATGTAAGTGGGAACTCCACGCAAAGCCAGGGAGAGAATCGGTATATCATTATATGTTGTGTCTTGTCAGAGCCATTTATAGTAATTACTAGAAATATGGAGGCGAAATAGCAAAGGTGATTAACAACTCAGTAGATGCAATGATTTGTACCACAAAAAACACCACTTACATTCATATTCCGGAGTGGTTGGGCAACGATGGACCACGCGACAAAAGGCGAAGGCAGGATCAGTGTGATAATGGATGGCAGTGTATAGTCTTTATCACGCTTGCTGACCGGTCACACTTGGTTCTCCCTTACGCCTAGTCGAGCAAACCCGTTTAGGTCGATCCGTAGGACGCGAAAGTAACAGGGGTTACCTACGAGTCGATCTCAAAATGGGGTACCCGAAATCATGACAGCTTAACAAGGATATGAACAATTTATCAGTCAACATATGAATTCAGTGAATCACGCATTCCTGCTCAAATCGCAATTCCAAGGTCCATTATAGGCGCTGGTCGCGCTCAAGAGCAAGCTTGTAATGCTAGAGGGACTGGATCGAACTTTAAACGAGATTCGTATAACGCTTGGCAACATCACTTTCGGTTTGGTTAGTAAAGTGTAGACCTGGCCTCGCTTGAGAAAAATACATACAATTCGAGCGCATAGGTTCCGGGCTATGGGTCACACCTCTGCTCAATGCGTGGAAACTCGAACAGATGAAAGACAATGAAGAATCCCCTATAAGCACTGCTCAAAGCGATAGTGGGTACATTACTACATAGAGCAAAAGAGCAACGTTGACGATTTGCAAAGATGCAAGAGTGCTCATCGAAGCGATTTTAAGGCCCCATATAATTAGTGTCAGTCCTCAACTCCATTGAACGGGTCTATTATATTTAGCACAGTAAAAGAGATACATTATCCCAAATTATTGAAGCAATCTGTCACAGCATCGTGCTAAAGTGGTGTCCTTTATTCGGACGTTCGTCAGGATCTATAAAATGGACATAGTGAAACGATTGGTCCGCCATAATTAGTATTGTAGGGGTTAAATTTAGATGAAGACCATCTCCGTCTACTACACCTATAAGTAAGATTGAAGGGAGTACGGCGGCAAACGTTTTTATGGTTTTTATATACCGTAACACCGTAGAAAATTTTTATGGAACATAAACTATCATGCTTCTGTATGAAATATAAAAGTAGCTAACTGATACCAACTACAAGTAAGGGGCCACAGATTGGCGTTAGCTCTTTGAAGCCCATTCCGAGGCAATGAAAAACCACCAAACAGTTGTTGGGTGAAAACCCTATTTGGTCCTGGGCTTTTTCCCCGAATATGTACTATTAGTTTAAGTTACTTATACACGTTGGATTGAAAAGAATATCTCTCTCAAGCATTGCTCTTAAGATTGAGATGCTTACTTTCTTAGAGCTTTGCGGAAATCAGAGTGGTTTTCTGACAAATATGTATCTTGTATATGATACTTGTTTCCCAACAAACCTTAATATTTCTTTTTCTGATTTTTATCGGTAGCTGCCTCGAGGTTTTTGTCCTTGTTGTTCAAAATGAGCAACACTTAGAGTCCTTGTGTCCTTAATTATCTGAGCAAAGCCTGGGATTTCCTTACCAGATTTATCGCTTTGGAGGAATTGTTTGTATCACACAGTGTTGAGAAAATCATACGATTTGATGCAGTCAATTTTAGAAAAAGCTCGTTTGTTGAAGGTCTTATCTGTAATGCTTTGTGTAGGTAGTTTTTGCAGAATCTATATTCTGTATTGACATCCTACGACCTTCTTAATTCTGGAATATGTATTGGAACAGTATCCTGAGCGAGCGTCATGGAGAGGAAGGTATCTCAGGGTATCTGATCGGACTGCCAGCAACGACAAACATTTTGTAAATCGGGATATCGGAATGTATCATTATTTTCGGCCTGTTTTTGAGAGGTGCACTCATATTACAGAGGGCTGTCACGTCTCAGAGATCATAATGTTATAACCGCGCAGAGAAAGAATTTATGATAACCTTTCTTCTTTAATGACACAATCAGTGGCTACTTATGCAGATGCTGCATTCTATTGATGTTCTAATTGGAATTGGGGGGTGCCCGATCACTTCTATCCTCCTTTTTACATCGTCCTCTCGTGAATCCAAATGACCAGGCGATACTTACTGTTTACAAGACACTACCGGACGAGTGTCTCTATATATATATGGGCGCAATTTTGATTAGCACTTTACCATTTCATCACAAGAAAGCGTTTCTGAAATACATCTCAATTATAAATGTATCTTACTGTTCTTGGTCCCTATATTGATACAGGCTTCCAATTCGCGGATCAGGAATCTTCGGGTTCAGTGACTAAAGGAGAGAAACACACAGCAGGCACTCTTTGGAGCAGTTAACTCTAACGTACGGTAAACAGGTGGTCAGTGCCGGTTATACTATATATCAATACAGTGTTTAAGATTGGTTTGGCATGGAAGAACTCTCAAGTGTTCGTAAATTGTCTACAGGTTGTATTTTGATGATTTAGAATCAGTTTGCGTGCGCAATGATTACTGATTAAGACAATCGAGATTTCTTTGGATAGATGTATTTTTATCATTGCTTATTAAAATGAGTTCACATACAATGTCCGTAACTCTATTAAGGCCTCGTGTAGGCACCCCATAACTATACATGTAGTTTGTTTTAGCTAAATTGCAATATATTTGTACTGGGGAAATTTTGTTATTTCAAATCAAGAGTGACGTTTGCAATGCTGTGTGAATACTCTATTGACCATTTAATGAATCTACAAAAAACATCGAAATTCATTTACTCTCATGTCCCATAAATTAATAATAAAATGAGAATAAAAGTTTGAGTTTCCGTTGTCATTACAGTTTAACATATTGCGGGATTGCCCGGATTTTTATTATAAAGTCTTATTCAGTTAAGAATTAGGTATTAATTCCATTTCATAAGTATGAAGGTTATATCCTGTGTGACTTCAATTCATAAAACATAAGCTTTATATATATTTATATCTAGAATATCAGACAGTAAAAACTCGATTCGAAAATGCCACCCTAACAAAACCGTGACACATCGTTACTTTGATTCAACTATCCGTCACGCCGGATACAACTATTCCTTAGGGGTTTAACAATTGGAAGAAACCAGAGGAACTTGTCTTTGATTTTATAGCTCTAATAAAACAACGTTCTCAAAATAAGCCAGTCGTTGCACTGTCAGAATGCCATAAAGCATATTTTTGAGTGCTACAAATAACATCGAAAGATGCCATTTCCCCAAACAAAACTCTCACTTATCTGTGGCATGACAAAATCCAGTAAACTTTTGGATATAACTTTTGTTTTTGAAGTCGTAGAGCTTCTTATTTTAAACTATTTAAAGATAATAATATTGTTTACGTACTTTCATGCAAAACATTGAATGAAATGATCCACCAAAACCATGTTAATTGGTTTGTTATTTGATGTAACGTAGGATCAGCTATTCTAGGATGAGTTAGTATGACACAACCATTCCTTATCAAAAGCATTTGTAAATCATTATTTTTTTGGCTATTTCAGCACATATTTTGAATAGAAAATTTGCCATGAGATGAAGGTCTTAGCGGGCTATGCCATCATTTGTTTTCTTTTTTGTCATATCAATGTTAACATCATACATAACACCAAAAAACAACCAAAAATACACTCCTTCGATCTGGGGAATGGAATAGAACCTTGTCTACTTTTTTGTGGAAAACGTTGAAGTTTATAGCACAGGCAGATATTCTGCAAATTGTGATTGTCTATTAGAACGTCTGGGAGGTGGAGCAAAATTCATCAGCGTACGAAAGCGTCGCCGTGGGTAAGTGGCACTTGTCAATCAACGTGTCTATTTCATTTATCTTTCTACAATAGAAATTGCTTACTAAAGTTACTTGAAATAATGAAATGCGCTTACCTATGTTGGAAACAATCATGCTAGTAATCTAATTTAGCAGATACTAAAATATTATGTGGCATTACAATTGGATAAAGATAAGTTTTGAGGATCATGAATATGCTGTTTATCTCCCCCCCCCCCCCGCCACGTGTCCGTAATTTGTTATTCATTCAGGATTTTAAGTTTCAAACGCTTGATATGCATATTTACATTGTACTACTAATCCTTAGGTTTTGGAATTCCTATTACTACCCGCTCTCTCTCTCTCTCCTTTCTCTCTCCTCTCTCTCTAAAAGCAAAGCGATTCTGTCTGAGCGCATGATGTGCTGTTTAGATTCTGTCTATTATACACTTATAATTGTACAGTTATTTGATCTGATTAAGTATCCTCTCTCCATCTCTTCTATCTCTCTCTCTTCTCTTCATCTCTCTCTCTCTCTCTCTCTCTCTCTCCAAGTTCTTATTATCGAGCATTCGAACTATTGAATCATTGACCAAGATCGGAATGTCACCGTATTGATAGGAATTGCTGTGTTATAGGCCCCCTCTCTCTCTCTCTTCTCTCTTCACTCCTCTCTCTTCATTCCTCTCTCTCTCTTCTCTCTCTCTCTCCTCGAACTCATGACCTATCATCACGAGGCGTAGAGACTAC
>CAJDSM010142381.1:0-10349 GCA_903981925.1 Ostrea lurida | reverse complement strand
TGATTTCAGCTTCTCTAAAGTCAACTTCTCATATTTATTCAGCAACATTTCAGTATAACATGCATATGCATGCGGTATTAAAGTCTTTCGACTTAGTAAAGACGATGTGTTTGTGAAACGCTAATACCCCTGTATTCCACGGTGGAAGGAACTTGTCATATGGATTATGTATGTGAAATATGAAAGGTATATCGTTTGCGGCTGCAAATGGTTAAAGACAATAAATTTTTTTTAAATGTAGGTCAAGGTCAAAGGTCAAGAGGTCAACACGTTTTGGTAGCAAGGTGAAAGGGCTTGTCAAATGGATACCATGTGGAATGCGAAGCCATATTTCTTGCCATTCAAAGTAATTGCCAATATTAAATTTTTTGAAAATTAGGTCAAATTTTAAGGTCAAGGTCAGGAGGTCATTGCTATTGTCACCAGATAAAAGGGCTTTTCATATAAAATACACATGTGAAACATACCATTCAAAAGTTGTGACCAATCTTTTTGAAAAAAAGTTTAAAGTTCAACATGAAGGTCAGGAAATCAAACTTTTTGGTATCAACAGAACGGTCCTGTCAAAAAACCCAATACATATGAAATTTCAAAGCCCTAGTACTGAACTATTCATAGCCAATGTTAAGTTTTTGAAAAGTAAGTCAAAGTTCAAGGTCCGAGTAAGGATGTAAAAAATGTTGATACCAACGGAAATGTCTTGTCATATGAAATCAAAGCCTTAGTACTTACCATTCAAAAGTTATAGCCAAGTTTAAAGCTTCAGACAAAAGAACAGAATGATGGAATGACAAAATGAAAGAATGACAGAAAGACAAATAATATGCCCTCCGATCTTCGATCACGGGGCATAAAATGCAAAATCATTTCTCAAATTTCACGGTAGATATAACGATATAATTTACCCAAACAATCTTCTTATGTGGTATTGTTTCAAATGCTGTCAAGTGTGCTACTTGAGTCGTTCTTTTCACACTAGACCCATGAAGACACGGGTTAGGATAAGTCCTCAGTACCCCTTGTTTATCGTAAGAAACGACTTAATGGAGCGGTACTTCAAATTAGACCCCAAAAATTGAGATCCCGTTTCACAGCAGGTGCGGCACAATAAAGATCCATTCCTCCTCAAAGGTCATAAGCGCCGAACACACGCCTCAATCTGAAGCCCTTCACCGGCAATTGTGTCGTCTCCATATAATTGAAATATTCTCATGAGGGACGCAAAACAATGCACAACCACCAACTAACTTTTCACGACATTGGTTTTGTTTACCGATAAATAAATGCGGTTGCCTGATCAATATGTAGGGCTTACGACAGGTGGGATCGGTCGACATGAGATATATACTCCTCTTATAGGCATCTAATTCTGCCTCTGGTATGTCCAAGGGTCCATGTTTACAATCTTTATAGGAATGCGATACATCACTGTTCGTTATCTTCACCTTTTCATCCATTATATCTATCATGATAATGATGATGACAAAAAGTCTAAGTTGCTTGATTACCACCTGCACTTTCGTCGATAACGTGTCTTAATGGACATAACTCTCCTAGGGGGGAGCTTTTAAAGACTCACTTTATATAGAGCCATAACACCCTCTTGAAGTTTAGTTTCACTCTAAAGAGGACTCAGTTTTCATCCCCTCCTCGGGCCAACTATGAAATAAATTTTAGTTTATTGACTGGGAAATTACCTAATCTAACCTTACCCCCCTCTCTCTCTCTCATCTCTTCCTCTCCTCTCTCTCTCTCTCTCTCTCTCTCTCTCTCTCTCCTCTCTCTCTCTCTCTCAGTCTCCTCTCTCTCTCTCTCTCGATGCTTCACTCACGTCACTCACTCACTCTCTCTATGCACTTCACTCAGTTTGGTGAGTTAAAATGATTTGTTAAAGGATAAGTAACATGTATCACTCATTTTTGGGGATTTTTTTCGTCACCCTAAATCAGCTTTTATACTTTCGAATATAGTACGAAAATATCTTTTGCAGCTTAGAATGAACTGTATGTTCCTCAGAAGTTACCATAAAGGAACCAAACTTCTGTAGTAAATTTGAATATTGTGTTCAGGAAGCCAAAAATTAATGGACATAAATATAAAGATCATAATCGTGTTAGATTGTGGCAAATAAAACAGACTATGCCTAAGATTGTTTTTGTTTTTAAACAGAAAAAAGGACTTGTATGCATCATTTAGACTCCATTTTGATTCTTAAAAAATGACAATACGAGGAATACTTATCCCTTTAATTCCAATGTGTTTTGTAATTTCACATTTTCTTCTCTCTTCAAAATTATTCCGTCTAATTTCATTAGGAGCACCAACAAATTTGTCCTTAAAAAATTCTTCATCCATTTGTAATAGCATGCTTGAATTCCAATACAAAAGATATATGGAACTAAAATTTTTATAAAGTTATCCTCTTGAAATTATAACATTCTTTCAGAAACTTGCACGTTTTTATTCATTACTGAGAAAGCTTGAGGATTCAATAAAACTACGAAGAAATTATGTATCATGAATTATAGAAATATCTTTCCAAATAAGTAAATCAGCATTTAGTTCGATGTTATTATAAGTGACATTTTAAATACAAAATGCTTCTCATCTTCAATGACGTTTGTAACAGTTTTACAAAACTCTTTCTTTCCCTTTGAAACGTAACATCTTCGCAAGCCAATGTCCGATTTGCTTACTCTCATCTCCCCCGCTTGGCAGAATTTATGGGGCGAAGTTTCAATATCGCGCTTTGAACTTCCTATGACATCCAATCAAATCACGCCATTCATACCTGTTCGTTTTGAGTTTCTCAACCGTTTTGATGCCATCTACCTTGATTTTGTCTTAAAAACTGTATAACAATTTTTTCTTCAATGTCCTTTCTCTTGTCATCCGTGCATCCGTCAACTCCATTTTTGTAAACCATACACACATACAAAAAATCCTGATTGCCTAAGTTTTTGTTTCCATCAAAGAGCGATAACTCGCTTGTCCGTTAGATGGCAAAATTCAGTCGCGGTACTAAATCTGCCAAGGGGGGAAATGAGATAGCAAATCGGATACTTGGCTTCCGATGAATGTTGAAACGATTGGCCACGAATACTTCACTCTCTTTCGATTTCTAAGGTTATGAAGCTCTAATACGAGTAAATAGTCTTTAGGGTTATAGGAAACGTGAGATATTTTTGGCAATTCAAACCTTTCCAGTACCACATACTGTAAAAAAGATAATTTTCCTGTAATAGCTGATTTTTATTCAGTTAAGTTCATCAAGTACTCATTATTTTTCAAAATAAAGACTTAATATCCTTTGAAAAACTGGCCTTCATTAATATTAGTAACATCAATACAAGTCTTCTCCGTCTCTCGTCTCTGCTCGTCTCTCTCTCCTGTCTCTCTTCTCCGTCTCCCCTCCTCTCTTCCTCTCATCGCTCCTCTCTCCTCCTCGTCTCTCTCTCTCTCTGGTAATATATTTAAAACATACATGAAATTCATGAAATTAAAGGTGAGAAATTTCCCTTAAAGAAATAATGGCATCACCAAGCAACTACACGTTCTTTTCATAGCAACCAAATTATCCTAAAACGGATAGCTGTGCCAACAATACGAATTCCGGTAATAAGCGAACACTGAAAAATACAATGGTCGATAATTTACTAAGAATGAATTCGAAATGCATATGTGGAAAAAAAAATTAAATGGAGAAAATAGGCCTAATGGCAAATCATTAATCAAAAAGTGGGCAAATTGTAACAAAAGCAGTTTCCATCGAAAATCTTTGTAAAGGGAAATAATATATCCATGGATTGCAAAAGGCATGAACCAAAAAGAGGTAATTTAAAAAGCAAAAACCCGAAATACCAAGGTTTTGAGATACTTGAGATATTGATATAATTATTTTATCAGAATAAATCACGATTCCTCGTAATTGCAGGACTGGATCATGTGTATGTAGTTTATCAGAAATCGACAATAACGCGGCGTATCAAATAGTTTAATTTTCGTTTTAGAATAGTATTTACATTATCTTGAAGTATATTACCTGGTACAGCTATCTTCTATAACCTACCTCATTTGTTGGACAAGATGCTGATGTCTAAGACAAGAGCTTTACGTCAGTGTGGTACTCCTATTCAACATGCTACTAGTCAGTGTTACCTCAAGGTAATGGGCGCTGAGGTAAAATTTAAAATGAAATCTGGAATCAGTTTTGTTCATGTATTATATACTTTCGAACATACCATGTATTTAAAGTTTGGATGATGCTGTGGTCCAGTTCCTTGTAATTTCAAATGTTACTAAAGCTCTTGCACTTTGATATAACAATAGAACCAAAACAAAGGAATTATGTGATAATGTAGTTAGAACAAACAATACAAATGAATGAATGACCTTATACACAGTGATTATGATGATTTAATAATATCCAAAATTTTCTGAAACTTACAAAGACCCGCTATAATTTAGCATTCAAGACCATTCTTGTCTGGGGCAATCTGAACAACATCCAAAGCAGCTGGCAAGAATTGTCAGCTTCCTTTCACAAGACTCACTGTACTGATCGCTGCAAAATCTATGCCACGAGTGGAAATACAAATGTAAAACTCGGAGAAAAAATAAATTGCATTCCCGACTGTTGAACACAATTAAGGAATCATAATTTATGCTTCAATAAGTTTTAGAAATGGTTCAAATTAACTGCAAGGTTCTAATTTGATATTTGTTTTAATAAGATATCAAGTGAGTCGTAACATTTTTTAAATGTATGTTTGATAATTAGTGTGCCTAGAAGAACTTATATTTTTTTTTATTACAATATTTCCATTTGTTGGTTTATGAACTGGCTAGTTTGACCCAGATGCGAGCTGCTCATAGGATCCCACGCTTACCATTTTGCTGTCCATTTATTTATATAGAAACCTGTAAAGTAAACATTCTTTTAACAACATATTAGGAGAGACTATACCTTACATAATTCATGTATATTTATATCACATTGAGATTAACTTGTTGAATCTGAGTCAACCGGATTAAAATTACCATTAATCGAAGTACAGTATCAGGCTATTCATAGTCAAAACACATCATCGTGGCTATGTATAGGGTGTAGATAAGCAAAAAACAAGAAGAATAATACACTCTTATATGGAAACTTCTATTTAACACGATCGCTGGCGAGGCAGGAGACTAATTTCCTCAGTGGGGGAGGTCCCGATGGGAAATGAGGCGTGAGATCCAAAGGTCTCTGGTAATACACTTACTCTTCTTTATGAGTTGGATAGATCTCATCGGACAAGAAGAAACACTGCATGCGGAGCACCTTAGTTTGCCGTACCGAATATGACGCCAAACCGCGTGAGAAATATTTTGATCATTTCCTCTAAAATCTCGGGACGGTCGCAACCGAAAACCTCTCTCCCACCGCAGCCGAATCATTATATCAACAAGGTCTGTATCCCACCTTACTATACATGTGATTGCCATACCAGGGTTGGGTTCGAAATCTCTAAAAAACCAAGGTATTGGCATGGTTTGATTGATTATGTTGTCCTATGTAATTTGGATCCGTTTGAGATGCTTAGTGGATTATTTGATTCTCACTATATATTATTCACATTAATTACTCAGAGTACGATTACGGTATCCCCAATTACAGATGTTGTAATTGGGGCACTGCCCATAATTACGAGTTCGCATATTCGGACATATGGCCTAGCTACAAATTCTGTTAGTTTTTTTAGCACAGTGAGTCGTTGCTCTCCATAGTTTTGTTTTGCGATGCCATCACATTATGCTAGCGACAACCCACAGACATGTTGGGACAGGTGACCTCCGGTGTATTAAGTGGTATTACACAAAGACTTCCAAGACTTTAGCAGTGATCGCCGAATGATTACTCTACGGGTTTCATAGACCAGATATAAGCAAACGAGCTCTTGGCGAATTTTGACATTCACGACCCTAGGAATCTTGTGTAGGAAAAGGACCGTACTCCCAGTGCCTCGACGCAGTGTGGACGTGACGCCGCCCAAACGAATACTCGCTACAGGTGCAATCAACGGGAAGCCCTCGAATGCAACGAACCCTTCCAGATTCACACTCGAGGCACAGTAGGCCGAAGAGCTCTTTATCTTCACTTGCGAAGATCACGCCAGCCTTGCTCGCTTTCATGGTCACCGCATGCGACCGGGCATGCCTTGGATCCTGTTGGCGAATTGAAAGTATTTAAATTGTGCATTTAAAAAAAAAGATAGTTATTCACTCTTGGTCTGCGATAATCTGAGAATTTATACTCACGCTGGGGCAAAGATTGTGGAGCGGAGGACGGATGGTCCGGCGGGTGGTTGGAACATCCCTCCTACCTCTTTCCTCAGATCATTTTCGGTAAATACGGTAAAGATAACTACAGCATTTTTGAAGGATAGAACTCCCCTCCTTTGGAAAGCCAAAATTTTAATGAAACAACAGCTCTAACCTTTTGGAATCCACACAGCCGCCATTTGGTAATGTACTAGCCCTGTGCTTTGTAACTATTAGAGGCAGATTAGTTTAACATAGGACGCCAGTTTTTTTAGAGACAGCCCTGCGTTGATTCTAGTAGTTTACAGATATTGTCATATCGTCTTATCAACGTTTCATTTAGACTATCATATAGAAGTTATCTTCTCAAAGTAAACATTCCTTTAGTGAATAAAACAAACAAATAGACATTATCAGAATGTAAGAAGGGAGATAATAAAGGCTAGACTCCTTAGATTATATGCATTTGCGTAAGGCTCGAATATTGGTAGGACGGTCTATACCCCACTAAGCAGAAAGCTTGAATCAGATAGTAGGGATGTAATATTCCAGGATACCAGGGGAATCAAATTTTAATAGTCTTTTACTAGGATATACATATCTTATTGTTAGCATCCAAGAATTAATAAGTTGATTGGGATCTCCTACAATATTCACACCTCTTAGTAGACCCATTAATTATAACAGTTATGGTAAGTTTTTGTCTTGTTCTCTCTATATGTATCTTGGGGTCGGGGGATGTACATTATTATAAGAGTTAGTATTACACACACAAACCAAACATTCACTCTACAATACTACCAGTCTCAGCAATTAGGGTGAAAAAATTCCTTTTAATATACGAACCTTGCATGGTAAGGTTTGTTTTTTTTGTCTTTTATGGGTGGATGTATGCATAGTAGTAAGTGTAACAATTCTAAAAAGTTAACAGCTAAGCACCGATCAGATGTGAGTCAATGAATCACTGGTGGATAAAGAATAAATACATATATGGATGTTCTGATATCTTACTGGTCTAAGATAAATTAAGTTGTGTCGAATCGAACCAGGACTATTTGTAACTTAGATCAAGATAATGAAACCCTTTATGTTCTTGTATCCGAGATAATGTATGTCCAAACCCAAACTGTGTGACAAAACATTTTTTCAGGCTTCTCTGCATCGTCAAGCTTCCTCCTAATCTTATGTAATGTATACTAGATATGAATCAATTCCATTATCACCGGTCGATACTTATTTGCAATTGTGTTATGTCTTTTTCTCAGAGGAATATCTTAAAAGTGTCCAGTTTTGCGCTATCATGTTACCTCCTAGCATTAATGCCATAATTATTCAATGCAGTAGGAGTGGACTGACTCTCACAGACAAATATTGATCGATATAATGTAGTGTTTTATGCCAATGTCTTGTATCTGATTTACTAACTTGTACATATTTACTGATTATCATAAAGAGGCATTTTATCGTAAAGTGAGAGAATGGAGATACATTTATAATTTTGTTTATAAGATAATTGGAGGTGAAGGAAAATAAATCTGTTCTGAAGCACTAGAATTCTTGAATCACAATTTTAGAAGTTTTTTAATGATGACACTAAAATTAGTCATATTACCAAACAATGAGGTGGATTTTCTAGGGAACCTATAAGGTAACCTACAAGTTTTAAAGAATATTTATTTAAAAAAGTAGCATGGTTTATGTACACAGCAGACGTATTGGGGTTTTTTCTCTATCCACATATTACATTTACTGGTGGCGGGGTTGTTTGCTTCTAACATTCTAAAAAAGTGGTTTTGGAAATAAAAACTCTCTGAAACCTTGGGCACGCACAGCGGCGGTCTTTCTAATTAATTTGCAAATGTTTTGTTAGTGTTTCCATGGGTAATCAATATTTTGTGAAATTTTTAACATACTGTAATGTATTGTTACTTCACCCGCGTAGTTTTTTTCGGGCGTGAGTAAGGAACCTGAATTAAAATATCTGTCGAATCCTGACAAGTGACAGTAATTTGTAAATATCATAATTCTGTGATATCAAACAAGCTTCGCCCCTTACAAGATTGGACCAGCTTGAGACAAGCATAAAATGGTCTGGATCCACAGCCAATGAATTATAATCCTGCGAATGAAAATAGCGGATTTAACACCAGCGCTTAAAATTCTAAGGGTTCATGTTATCTACGGTTCAGTATATACTTGTACAGGAGCCGCGGAGGGAGATTATTCAACCTGGTTTTTATTTTTCTTTCTCTATATTTCGCGCAATTGTATCTGGGGGTTCGCCGATAACAACATATCAGATGCCTACATTGGCCGTGTTGCTATTTCTGAGTGGGGTTTATGGTTTTTTGTTTTCTACTTTACTTGATCACACGCATGAAAATTAAACTAACCAACCGTACAGGAAATATTGGACAAGATTAAAAATCTCTTCGCAAAATTTTATGCCTTCTCACCGCAAGGGTAAATCACGGAAAACATTGATATGAACTTGACATTGAATTGAGATCAGACTTACGTCGTAAATAACTTTGTGTTTTAATTTAACAAATGTAATTGGCAATTTATCATTAATCATTTACTGAGTAAGAATTTTGAAATTAAAATGAATTTTTATCTTGCTATTTATCATATATTAATCCAGAGGAACAATGGTATGATTTGGCAACTGAAGAACACATAAAGATAAACCAGTGAATTTGTTTAACATTAAATTAACAATATCTATAAAATTGGAGTTAAAACATGAACAGTTACTCACATATGCGTCTCCGATCAAAATTCATTCCTGCAATGTAAAATTCACATGTATTAAAGTTAGCTCGATCATCCCACCAAACATGCTAACTTTGACATAGGCACGTGGGGGGTCGTAAGTTATGCCCCCGAACAACGAATAAGATTGGTACTCTGTCTGTTGATATTCTAGGAATAAAATTGCTACACACACAAACACACCTTGTTCCGTAATCGTCACCACTTGTTTTCATCAATTGATTTATGAAGTGTATTACCGATTCTTATTTAAACAATCTGCATATTGCATATTATAGCATATTTTTAATCTTAACATTGACGTCTAATGGCAGACTGACAACTACACTAAATGATAGGTCCGCTGTTGTCTATTTTAACCTTTGCAATCGTCCCAACTTTCCACTTTTCTAATGTAGTAATATATCGCTCCCCACTAATCCGCGCTGGCTTTTGTGGTGTGGTGTGTCTCCCGGTTGGTTCGGTGCGCAAGGGCCATGTGCAATCGGAGGCGTGTGGGGGACATCTTTTTAATAAAAGCGAGGGACGCCGACTGCTAGCAAAATGTTGATGGCTGGCAGGGGTGTAAGCGAGTCTCGTTTGGCAGGCGAGCGGTTTCGCTTAGGTTCTGCGGTTCCGCTTACATTAGATCCAAACTTTTTAATAAAGTTTGGGACTTTTCATCTAATTTGTTTTTCGGAATTTCCAAACATTTCGGTTTTAGCAATTGCACTAGAAAAGAGACATCAAAAAAGATTTGTCGGAAATGCGCATCTGGTGCATAAAAATTGGTACCCTGTATATGATTTTAATTTATATTAAAAATGGACGAATGGTAACAAATTAAATGTCACTAAGTAAATCATAAGTGTTGACTGATTATGTTTTCATCAACCATTCCTGTTAGAAAAAACCTAGTCTTAATTTCACCTCCCATGTTTGGGAAGAGTAGCTGCGGGTAAAAATCCCGTTTACTTTATATATTTAATCCTATTAAGACTAAAGGGCTCACGGGGGTGTGACCTGGGTCAGCAACGAGGAATGCTTTACTATACCTCCAATGGCACCTGATACCTGCCCTTCGCTTTCGTAATCGAAGAGTCCGTGTTGCCTATCCACACCTCGATTTTGTAAAATTGTGGTTTTTTGGACACTATGAATAAACGTTGATTACTTGTTACTTTGGTCCGCACCAATTTCTTAATGTTTATTTGGTGCTCCATAAATATTGATTAAAGCGGACAACGAGTTCCATCCAAATAATTATAAGTTTCTCCAAGTATTTTTGACCTCGC
>CAJDSM010142378.1:0-15969 GCA_903981925.1 Ostrea lurida | reverse complement strand
GTGTAGGGAGTTAACGAAGGATAAGATGGTGGTCATCCCGTTTGTGATAAAGTTGAGTCCTTGGTTTGCTTTCTGTCATACCTTTATATCCACCGCAAGCCCATCTTTTCCGTTTTGCTTTACATGTATTGTTAACCAGTTTTTTACAAGAATCAACAATAAGTGCCAAACATGGAAAAATAACATATTCAAGCATTTTATTCACAAAAGGCGAAGTTAAATTGTTGTCAAACCTCCGGTAATAATAAGTTCCAAAAACACATACAAAATCGACGTGAGTAGGGCAACCGGACCTCCGACAAAAGCGCAAGTAGCGATCAGGTAGACCATGGAGGAGTAAGCATCCTCTGATGGACCGGCACACCGCGCCTGAGCCTTAGTCGAAAATAAATTAACGGAATTACCCGTAGTCAAATTTAGTAGCGAAAATTGAAGGTTATGAAACAATCAAGTCAACATGATGACTTAGTACGATAATTTCAATCGCAAACAGGTCTAAATATAGCGACGGATAGAATTATTGCAAAATGATGACATTTAAACGGAGATTCGTTTAACCCTTGCGCATCAACTTTTTGTTAGGTATGATTAAGACACTACGCTTTTTAAAAAGTCTCATTACGCATTAGCATCTCTTGCGTATCGAAATCAACTGGGAGCATATACACACCATAAAGCAGGTAGATAGTGGATATATTATAACAGTAAGAAAGGAAAGTTGACGATTTATTTCCAAAATCTAAAACAATGACGATTTTTAAAAACTATGTCCATTTGAACATTTATTTGGCTTACTTGGACAAAAGAATTCAGTTTACTATATAAAGTTAGTTCCTAGTGTAACTTCCAACGAACATGTAGTCATTTTTGAGTTGAAAAATATCATTTCATAAATCTTCTTTGGTTATACTCGGAAGGAATATAAGATGATTGGGAGGGGGGCACCAAAATGTTCTACTATATATGTACAGCTTATATACCATTATATTGACGACGTTTTATCTATCAATAATACCGATTTCCATTCATATTAGTATTTCGATTCAGTATATCACAGCGAACTAGAAATAAAAGACATCACAGAGTCTTCCATGTCTACTTCGTACTTGAATATTTTATTGAACATAGGCATTAACGGAAAAATAACAACTCGACTTTTTGTTAAACTGGACGATTTCATCTTCTCCATCGTCAACTTCCCATATTTATGTAGCAATATTCCATCATCACCTGCGTATGATGTGTATGTCTCTCAATATATTCAATACGCAAGAGATTGTTCTATGTATAAATCGAGGCTACTTACAAACAAGTTCTTATTGCAAAGGTTTCAACAGTCACGTTTAAATTTAAAGGGCAAGACTTTCGCAAAATCCTAAGGGTCATATTTCACGAACATTTAGTCACTTGCCAGTATCGACTCGTACTTGGCTGCGCTCGCCAAACCTGCCCCGTTAAAATGGCAGTGTTTTATAGGGCAGGAATTGTTAAGCCGGCGGTTGCTCTTTTCATAAAGAGTTGTGTACGTACTATAATTAGTCTCCGTTTACTGATACAAAGAAACAATGGCTCACGGCAAGGTTGTGACCGTCGACAGGTGGTGCTTACTCCTCCTAGGAACCTGGATCACCTCTGGTGTATCCAAGGGCTCGGGTTTGCCACTCTTGTTCAAGTATCGATGTCTGGGACTTACGAAATTGATCACTGTTACGTTATCTTTGCCTGTATATATTCCTTTAAGCTTGATAAAAGCTTAATAATTTATTTCGTGATTTCTACTGTTTAACTTTTGTAGATTTTCTCAATCTCGTCTACTCCTCAAGTTGGATAGTTATAAATAATACGGGTTTCGATGAACTGAGATTTATTGTTCTTTATTTATCCCATTTGGCACAGTGTAGATCATCTCTGAAGATAATGATCGTAAGACAAACAATATCTAAATCTCTCTACATTCATAGGCCCTTAAAACAGATTACAGACGATTAACCTGGAATGTGCCGCTTACCAGGATTTGTATCCGGCAGTTCATCAGTTTCTTAGTCAGTTTTGCAGGTTCATGTATATATCGTTCCAAGAGGTTTACCAAATGGCGGTAAAGATATAGACAAGACTGGGCATATACATTATGGACATAATCCATGTTCTGTTAATCGAACAAATATCAAACTAACCTAAATTATTTGTTTCGCGTCACTAGAGCGGGGAATGCTTTGGTAACTTAGGCCAATATAATCATCAGTACAAGTAGCCTGCCTTGTGTTTGAATACAATAATTGAACACGAATACGCAGGCAAAATGTGGAATAAACTCCCCGTGTTGCAGATATAAAGTTATTGAAGAGGTCATCGGATATGAAAACATTTAGATTGTTAGAATCGGTTAAACTATCTTATTTGGTATGATTCTGAAACTTTGAAAAAGCTTTGTTTCTCAGGATGCTTGTTGTGTGGGGTCTTTTGTTACTCATTCTTCCGCTCGTGTGTTGTTGAAGTGAGATGCGGGACAGAGCAATCGGCCGCATACCGAAAAGGGACCTTTTTGTTTCCAGGGTTACAGAGTATGATCCCCACCACAATGCGGTCCGATTTAGAGAAGTGAGACACTGTCACATGTTATCAAGATATTTCAAGGGCAAGTTGACCGGCAGCATTACTTTAGGCGATGTTTTAAAGTCGAATTAGTTGTTAGAGAAAAAGAAGAAAGGCACTGATAGTTTTGAAAAGGGGACTTTTTTTTAACATTAATTTTTTCATTTGTCTGGTGTCCCCTTTTGAATGTGGGTCAAAGTCTAGCCGGCGAGTGGGAAAATCTACGTTTTTTAGTTGGAAGAAGATCAGGGTATTTAAAATATCAAGAAGTTCCCGGATCTTTTGGGGATTTTTTTTTTTTCTGCCGGGGGGGGGAAAACATATAGTTTTTGGTTTGTCTGTTGTCGTTGTCTAGTTGTTTGTCCACAGGAAAACTTCTTGCGGATAATTTTGGAAAGGTATGTGAGTAGGCTTTATGTTTTACAGTCCTGTTTTCCTATTTGACAAGCATTTTTTTGACGGTTCTCACATTTTTTGACCCTTCGGCCCTTCTGCCTTAGAATTTTACACTACTTTTGCCTTAGCGTCAGGGTAACGATCTATGTTCATTTCTGATATGTAAGAGTGTGATGGAACTTTATCAAATTTTTCACTTGTAATAAGTTATTCTCTTGGGAAAGGCACCCTTAATTCCACTACTTTTGGGTAGCTAGCTTCATTATATGAGGAAAATGATGGGCTCAGTAACGACTGTTGTAGTTACTAACACAGTATCTTGTTTTTTTTTTTTCTTGTTTTTTTTTTTAGTTTCAAGATAGATATTGCTTTTTGTGAAGATATTCGTTTTTATGATGAAAAATTATTTTTTTCAGGAAACTGGAGGCCTTTGTGAGGCAGTCTTTGTGGTGTACGTAGTTATTGGTGGAATGGTATACAGGACCGGCTCTTACTCTCTCTGTCTTCCAGTTGCAGTATCTTTAATGCATGTATAGAGGTATGATGTACATCCTAACCTATCTTAAGCTTTAGGGGCCATGTCTTAGCAAGTTTTTTTTCACTGGTCAAAACACTGTAGATTATTAGTATACATGCTACTCTATTTATGTGGTGATACAGATTGTTTACCTTTTATATGCTCATTCTGTTTTTAACCAGAAATATTTTGATTTTAATTCAGTGTTTAAAGCAACTTTCACTCGGACATACTTCTCATTGCTACGGTTCAATATGACGCAGTCTCGTTCGGGCTTCAAGACTTTATGAACGTAAGTTCATTAGTCGTTCCCGTTTCAGTGGAAAACATTGGTTATTTTATTTCACTACAGTACCTGCTATAAGTTCAAGGAAAATTATAATTATAAAGTTTAATTTCTAATACACTTCTATAGTTCCTATACGTTTGTTTATGGCTTTTCGAAGATTTTCAGTACATGGCGGCGTTTTAATTTATAATTCGCCTCCATGTGTAGATCATCTATAGACTCACTAACATTTTTAACGAGCGAAAAATGATTATATTAAATGTGAACCTTTACTATTTACTATGACCTCTGCAAACCATTAAAAATTGGACAATTTCATAAAAAAGGTTTGTTTTTGTGGTAATTGACTTGACAAATGCGGATATGGCTTTGTCTAATGATTGTGATTTGATAAAGACCTGTTTGTAAACAAGATCAGCTAGCTATCTCCATTATTGTTGTGTCAGACATCTGAATATTTTTTATTTCAGGTCCCTGAAACTTAATGAGACGTCTATTCAATATTCCAACCTTCGTCAGAGAAGTCTCCCAGTCGCATAAGGAAAATCACATGGATGATTTAAAACATGTATGATGTTCATCATCTCCGAAAGTAGAGGGTAAAATACATCATGCAGCTGTTTCTGAGGGTCAATACGATTGTTTAGTACACCTAAGAGGTACAATTATTTACTTGGATTATACCATCAATGATGCTCGAGTCTTGAATGTGTTTGAAATCCCTGAGTGTCCGACTGGTCTGGACTCGACTTTCTGTCACCACACTGTCATTTTTACTGATACTGTATCACCATCTCTTAAACTCGATGACGTCACCGTGCGCATAAGCAAACGTTTTTTTGGAGAGGAGTATCTTACTGGCGTTCTCGAAAACACTAAAAATGCGTTAAAAAACATTACGCTATATGGTAATTGTTTTTGTTAACTTGCATTCTATGTTGGCTAATGCATTGATATTTGAGTGACGCATCTACATGCAAGATATTATACAGATGGAAGCTTCATTCGATATTTCGATGTCTCACATTTACGTGTTCACTCTTCGCTATTCCTGTAAGATTGAGCCACAATAACTTGCGATGATGTAGATGTAAACATACTAATGCACAGAATGTCGATTAGAGAAATGGGGAAAACAAATTACCTTCTCATCTTCGTACGATTTGCGCTCTAATGCTGATTTCATGGCTCTTCAAACATCTGGGTTTTACTACCCCGCAAGTGCTCATTGTGATTTGGGACCCTTAATGCCAATTGCAATAGGTTGCAAGTATCTGTTTTACTTGGCTCTTTTAATGCGTCGGACAGGAAACTCGAGTTTGAAACCTGTAATTGGGGTTACAGCACAATCACAAATGAGAAAGTAGTTATTCCCCAAATATGTTACCTGTCAAATAGTTAGTGTGTTTCATTGACGGATCGATCGAATTATGTTAATGACACTTTTGTAATGCTTTAACTGTTGAAATGCTATTTACTAATTAACACAGATTACGATAGAGGGCTTAAGGGTATTATATCTATGATCACCTTAAATTTATGTATAAATCGATTTAGACTGAACAAAAATTAACTTAGGATCAAGAAGAATTTAATTACGATCGGTTCAGATTGTAGTTAGATATGGTCCTAATCGTGTAATGACATAATATTGATCTGATATTTTGCATATCATGGTATGTTAATACAAGATGCTTCTTAAAAAGTTCCCAAAGTAAGAATATTCCTGAAATTCGTGTCATGATCATATGTACTTGAATCTAGTTCGCGCTCTTATCTCTGATTGATAGTAACAGATCTGTTGAATAATATAAAATAGTTGGTTTATTGGTTACTGTCCCCTCTAACACGAGGTTATATATATCTTGACTGAGTTACTCCGATAGTCCTGTCGTGTGTCTTTCTGTACTGTCTCTCGCCCGTATGAGATTGACACAGTGCTCTGGTTTTATGAAGCTGATGTCCGTGATGACCTTTAATCGATCAAACAATGCTGATACTCGATGTTATAATTGCCTCCCGAGAGTTTCAGGAATCGGCAGGTGCTTTTGCGATGAGTTGGTCCTCCGTTCTATAGCCACATAGCTGCACTGTAGACACTCTTCTTCAGCACTGTCGATTTATAACATTAGTGCTGCCTCGATCCATCGCTCCAGACGTGGTTCTCTAGAAGCAGCTTACCTCTCCGTCCTGTACAATCTCTCGAGCTTTTATCTCTTTTAATCTGTCCCATTCGCATCTCTCGGAACGTCTCTAAAGGAGAACTCGATTCATACACGAATAATGAATAATGTTTTCAACTCTCAGATTTGATAATAGGTTTGCTCCTAGTATATCGTTCGTTTTAGTGGCGCTAACGTGTACGGAGATGTTATGTTTAAATCAGCGGAACGCATTAAATATATGTAGGATACTTGTTCGTATGCTCGCCTACCTGTATATACCTTGTGAAACCTCCACTTAAATGCGCATCACGCTGAATAAGATCTACTCTTTAGTGCTGATGTCCGATTAGTCTGTGTTTGAGTATCACAACTTAAGCTTAGTCGAAAATACCGCGTCTGGGTGTTCTGTGTGGATCAATATATCTGCTCTAGATACATCTGGTTCAGTGTAGTTTAGTTCTTAATGTGCCATTAGTAGGTGTTTCTATAGGCTGATGATAGTTCGAATTTGCATGACAGTACTGTACAGCTCCAGCGTGCTATCTTGGCCCTTGATAATTAACTTTTCTTCGTCCCCGTGCATGAAACATGATTTATATTGCCCTCGTCAGTACTATGCTAGGTGATATATCCGATAACAATTACAGTAGTGCTATACAAAGAACTTAAGGCTCTTTTCACTTTGATAACTTTTTGAACTCGTGCATTTTAGTGATACAACAAAAAATAAATCTTACTCTCTGGCATGTGAGATGATATTATAACTTTCTGCCTCATTGGTTACCTTAGAATTTAATAACTTAGAACTGTTAGATACCCCTTTGAACAGAAGAAAACTTGCACCATTTATGCTTTCTATACACATCTAGGAATCTGTTGCATAGTAACTGATGAATATTATAGTATTCTCTCAGGAGTGCAACTTGATACAGGACATGTGGATAATATCACGGTAGGCACGTTCTACTTTTTATAAATTACTATGCTCTTAGTGATAACATCTTCATTGGAGGAAAATGATACCATTATGTTTTCTTTATCGATTAACCAAGTATCTAATTAGGGGTGCTCTTGTTTACGTTTGTATTTGGCTACCATGTATATATATTAAAAGTAACTTAATTTAGCTCGTATATCAGGCACTAACTATAATGGACTAGGAACACTGATCTAGAGCTACGTAAACCACAAAGTGGAAAGTGTGTGAACATAACAAATCTGGGCGGAATAAGTGTACCATAATGAATTATGCAACAATCTACTTATAATCTTATTGAGAGGTTCAGCAGATGCGCTCGGCCAAGCGAATCAGGTCAGGTACCAAAACACGTCCAAGTGCCAGAAGTCAAACCCATGTCGGATGTAGTATTAACCAGGTTTAGAACCTAGGTTCAAGCGAAAGAGTCCACGTACTGGGCCGGTGACAAAATCAACCTGCCGTACGAAAATTAAGGTCACAAACTGACTACAAACCAGTGCTCCATCAGGTCAATACCCTCAAACCGATATAAGTAAGAATCACAAGACAAGGTTTAGCCCCGCTGGCGGTCAGCGACACGGATGTTGTTACCTGTGTGGTCGCGTCTCGGACTGCAATAACACCAGAAGTAACTACACGCTCGTAGCAATAACCAGCAGCCGAAACGTGACAGCCGGGGTCGCTACTTGCAACATGGAGGCGACCGTAAACCCGGTCATCGCCCTGTTATAGTCTGCAGATGCCCGGGGCGGCATACACCATGTAGTAGCGGCTTCCGAGGTGCATAAAGAGAGAAGTGTATTCAGGAATACATGCCTCAATAGTAATTAATTCTTGCTGTGTACAGTGTGACAGACCTCGAAAAGCCGCGTCAGCGATAACATGGTTAGATCCAGCTGTGTCGCGAACCTTTCAGTTCCTAGCACGGCTAGGGCGGTGCGTCCTAGAGAATCTCTAGTATTTTTTATCGTACCCCGACGTATAGAATCCGTGCAACATAGGGGTCTAGAATACTCGCGTAAATTCGAAAATAAACCCAAATAGACGGCCCACATCGATTCGTTTCAGCTCCTGTTATCATGCGTTCCATAGGGATTTACGGAGTATATTAGTTGTATCTTCGATAATAGAGATAATTTTGATCCTCTGTATTGAACGAGTAGTGTAATAAATAATTCCATGATGGGATGCAAAATGACTGAATGACTCTTTGCAGCAAGAGGAAAGTGAGGATTTCCTGCTGAAGAGTTATGTTAGTTTTTAACTCAGAAGTCCTTGTCTCTCGGTTGGTTGAGAACGCACTTTGTATTGATAGAATATATATGTGAATAGTTAAAGTAGTGTGCATGAGCAAGCAAGTAATCCTACTAGGAAAGGGGTCAAATAGGGTAAGCCGCTGTCGGTTCAGCGGCGCGGGGGCTTCTAACGTGAGATGCGTTAACAAAATTGCTATCAAATGAGATATACTAAAAACACAAATGAGCCCGAAGCCTTATGTACCGCGATAAGAACACTGTTTATGAACGAGTTATATCGCTGGGAAGATATACCATGCAGGCTAAATCGAGACTTCCCCGATTAATTAGCTCGAGTTGTTTGTGCTTATAGTTTATAATTATTCGTGTATACATCACAGTCAAATGTTCATTAAGCATAGATTCTAAATTAAAGAATGATCAGGAAGTTAATCTCAGACGCCATCAAATATCGCGGAAGATAGTGACATTGAAAATCACGCAACTAATGAGCAAAGTGTTCAGAAAGGCCCAGCTGCGGGCGAGTGTGTACCTGACTCTCTGTTCGACTATTATGTGCGTAGTCAATGACGCTCCCATTCTCAGGTCCAATTGGTATGCCTCACTTTGTGTTATGTTTACTCTGAAGACATGGAGGGTAAAGTTAGATTGGTTAAATAACTTTAACAACTCTTTACTGAGTGCATTTTCTATACCTCATACTAGAAGATATCTCATTTTATGATGTGATGTGAAAATATGTAAGACTACCAATTAGTGCGGTCGGTGTCATGCACATAGTGCTCGTCTTTGGTCACCCCCAACAGTTAGCGATGAGTCTGGCAAGTGAGATATGGTTTATGTTTTAGCTTACGGACCGAGATAAGTGTGTGTTGATCTTCGCCAAGAAGTGCGAACTGGTTCTACACGTCTCAAGTGCTTCGGTTTAGGCAACGTTTTGTTGACGTTAATTTTATGGACATCAAATCGACGACAGAATCAAGCGTTCAGATGTGCCCAGACGAATATTTTTCGTATATCACTGGTAGGAGACGCGTGCAGAAATGGAAAAGGGCACTGATATCGCTTGTTATATAAATTTTATATATGAGCGAACTTCTCAGACTCCAATGGTTACTCTTTGAAGCATTTACTGTTTAATCGTTTTACTGGCTTTTGGAGCGCATATCATTTAATTAAAGGGGTCCATGGGTGGCCGTTTCAGGACAGGATGGCGGGTAATACTCGCCTTTGGGAGTAGATTCAGTACCATCTCTGATGCGGCAGTTTTTAGGGGCGTCCAGAACCCATACACCATTCCATGTTGTATGGGATAGTGTTTAAGTTCACAATATAGCTTTGGCGCAAAACCCAAAATCTAAAGACTTCCTATGACGCGCACCATTAATGGAATATTTTTTTTCGTTTACAAATGAATTTCCAAATTTCGATGAGTTTGATGTTTTTGTTATCGTTTTGTAGCATGCCGGATATAAAATATAATAATCGATGTGAAAAACGAAGTAAAGTCTTCGTACCAGAATGATGTAATCGAGTATATCCATCACCACCTGCACGTATCGAATGAACTGTGTGTACTCTTTTCATAACGAAATGACTGTGGATTGCAGGACCTTATTAGTAGATTTATCAGAGCACCGTTAATAGCCTCCTAGACAGATGGTGGCAAATCTAAAAAAAGTATTTATAAGATTAATGTTAACAATATTAATAAAACTGATTGACTTTTAAGTTTTATATCAGCAAGTTATGAGGCAGTAGTATATGTTGGAGAGCATCTGAGTTCTCTCATGATTCATGCGGCTACACAAATATATTCCAGTGTTTTTTCATGTGCCATCCAGCAATGTCATTACATTAAATTTCTGGACTAGAATTAAAAATACAATTTACACACCTCAATCACTCTAAGAAGGGCTCTTCTCTCGAAGGAATACCATAGTTTGCTTCTCAGATCCGGTTGCTTATGAGTGTACAACAGAATACGGAAGTTCCTGTTAACACATACGAGAGATTAGATACCTTCATAAAAGTATATGGTATAAAGGCTCGGTCATCGCCCGATTTCTAGAAGATAACGTGTTGCTGCACAGTGTGCAAATACTTGTCGGAAGTTGGAGTATCACGTTGATAATGAAGAGACGCTGGAAATTACGATGTGCCTACCGATACCTACTGCACAGCACGCAGCATACAGTGTATTGTACTACTGTACGCGTGCCCCCCCGTATCATGTTAATTTCGATATGAGTAACGAAGATCACTTTAGCAGTGATGGATATCTGAGAGCAATTCGGAGAGTTCTGATGAAAATGATGTAGAGAGATATATAGGAACACTCATTTGTCTCCCCATATCGTAAGAGAGGTTTTTGATAATATGATATCCAAAGTTTGTTTTAACTGCATCAGAGTTTGAGAAGTTTTTGTGTCGCCAACATGAAGCGGAGAGGATATCCTATGGAAGTACTCTAATTCACGAAATGCTAAGGTGCAATGCCATTCGTTGATCTCATTCTACGAACTAACAATTCTCCTGCTTTGTGACTTTGTATTGTTTCGATGTAGGATTCCTGAATCGTACATTATCAATGTTGGGTGAAGATCCAAAACCAACTCTCGAATTTAGCGCGATTAATATACTTAATGCAATAGTACCCATAAACAATACTAATACAAAAAGAATACTGAAGTGGGTAGGGCAACACCGGGACCTCTCACGAACAAAAGCGTGTAAAGCAGGATCAGGTTGCCATGAGAGGACGTAACAGCGCAGCATCGGCTGAGACGACTTCACACGTTATGTACAAATCGTAGATCGAGCATGTAAAAAAAGACCGCATACGCAGGAAGAGAGTTAGTTCGATCCGAGTAAATTTACTGAAAACTTCCTAGCGTATATAATTAAGTATACCGACAGAGTGCTGCTTTGTAATAATCAACTAGTTCATTTAGGTTTTATTAAACATCGTGTCTGGGATGACCGGAAATAGTGTTATTTTATATGTATTCTCGTTAAATTATCTACCTAAGTCATAATTAAAAATCTCATCAGTATGATTAGCAAATTTAACGTATATGGTGCCTGTAGCCTTCAGGTGTTACCTCTCAATTAACAAGTTACATATCGAATGTAATTTCCATGACTATTCAATAGCCTGCAGTTCATTTGTGTGTGATTTGGGGCCTTGTGGTGTTAATCTGGTCTGCACAGATAGTTTGGTTAGGTAGATAGTTGTTTCTGGGTTCTGTAGTTGGCACAGTTAGTATGATTGGTAAGCATGAGGTGACCTTTTAGATATCTATGCCAGCAGGAAAGTTTCTTGCCGGTTTCGGTATAATGTTACATTATTGTATATCCATTTATATGATTTTTGCATGAGGATGCCATCTTATACAGCTACATACTCTTGACTGGGTTCGCGACTTTCTTCGGTCATTCGCTCTGCTTTTGCGTATTAGTGTGACATCTTATTTAACTTAGCTTTGCATGGTCTTACTGAATTCCAGATACTTATGAACTCATTTAAGTCAACTCCTACCTAATTTACTTATAATTGAGTGCACGTTAGTGTGAGTTGTCTCTCAGGTTGAATTCGATTACGCAATTGACAGGGCATGCCGGGAGCGATTCTGTCGACCGTTCTGATAAACGAGGACAACTCTAACAAACAGTTAATGTTGTCAGGAGTTATAATACGTAAGATCCTCTGCTCTCAACAAAGGCATCATTCGCAAATTGTACGGGTCTACTGTTAGGAGGAGTGTTGGTGCGTGATTATCAATCTATCACTGAATCATATGTGTGGCTGACCTGTTGGCTTATGCGCTTGTTAGACTGTCGATGTATACAGAAGTTATAGAGTTGAACGACGAGTATATTAGCCGTTTAAACTATGATTTCGGTACAGTGCCACGTGCGTAGTGACCGGTACAGCATAGGGTATAGCTGTACTCCCCATGGTGCCTTCGGTGCTGCCCCTTCTGCATTCGAATATGTCTGGGAAGTCCGTGTGCCTTCTACACTCGAATTGGTTTTGGTACGAAATATGTGTTGGGACTATTATGTCGGCATATGTTATATATTTTCGTGAGTATGGCGAAGCGTTGTTTTGATCTCTGTAAGTGTCTTATCGTCTCCCCATTACCGTCATGAGTTATGAAATGACAGTGCTCTGTACTTTGCGCAACTTCTTTTGCATCTCACTTCTATCTATCAGTAGCCCCCGCTACTCTTCCAAAGTAATCCAGCTGTCACTTCAGACTTGGAATCTTAGAAACACGATATAACCATTGTAAGGAAGTTTCGGGGTATTTCCTAATTCTCCTGATTACAACAAGGTGCATAATGGATTGTCGATAAGATATTGGCGCAAATTATTACAAATACCTTGTATACTTCGGAAGTAAGCTTTTTTTATCAGGAATCGTATTTAAGACCACCATTATGTGCTACATTTACGCTAAGTACAGGATCCGATCTTGTTATAATATATATATGCATAGATTTTGTATGGCTAAGGTAATGATCGATCTGATTGTATTGCTCTATGATTCCCTGGTCTCATTTCCTGGAGCTAATATGTATTACAACCTTGCTTTTCCGTATGTTATTAAGAACCGAATTAGATCTCGAGGTACTCCGTCAAATGTGATCTCGGGACACCAATTTGGCTACAGGAAGAGTAGAGAATCTATTTAATCAGTTTTAAACTTCTCTTCTTTCGAGATCATTTTTCTAAACATGATCAGAGTTGATTTAGAAAACTAGAACATAGGGATACATTGTAAACCATCATTTGGCTCACGCCGCGATAGATGAGTGTGAGGATGTCATTGTATTTTTGTGGAAAGAAGAACACGCTCAATATTCCATATTTATATATACTGTGTACACTTTTCAGAGATCGAGGTCATAGAAGTTTTAAAAAGTACCGATGTGAAGCAAAATAATTTTGTGAATTATGCCAGAATATTAAGATTTCGAAGCTCTGAAGCAGAAGCTATGAATTCTGAATCCTGGGCGACCCAAAATAGTTAAATGAATTAACACAAGAGATCGCGTTCGTAGGCTTTATCTACACGTGAAATATTTGATCTTACATATAGAAATATGGCGTGACAAAGAATAATTTAAGCTGATTATGATTTACAGAAGGCAGCTGTCGAATTTTATACTGTTTAAGGGTATTATCACCAATTCAGACTTATGAGGAATGAGATGTCAAGACACTTTTAAAAGTGTCTATAATGCAAAGAAAAACGAGAGGCAAAGCATCTTGTGCAGGGTAATTTGATTTGATTCATCGGGACATGAAGTCAGAATAATTCATCAGGTATTATGTTATCAGATCGTGTTCAAGCAAGTATATTTCTTAGTCAAGTTAGGTATGGTGGGGTCCGCGATTAATATTTCTGTTTATTTTATTCTTGTGATATTTCTCGTGTTAAAACCATACAGGATAAGTATATATAGTTAGGAGATTCCCTATTTTTTACGCGGATTTCACGTTCGTATATTCTCAATTGTTCTTTAACATAAGTAACTTCAACTATATGATACACACATCAATAAAATTTCAATTTCTAATAATTGAATAGTTGGATCTATTCGAGCATGCCCTAAAAGAAGATCACCTATACTTTCATACCCAGGCACAATTATCGAAAAGATTAAATTATGATCGCAAAGTATCACAAGAATCGTCTCGCTGACATTCACGTCACCAACTATGTCATTATACATGGCGGGACATGATGGCATGTGATCGTATTTTTGGGTGGAGTCAGTTGTTTGTTTTAATTTGGACCCCTGCGATCTGAGATAGCTTACTACCTTAGAGGCACTTTCATGATGTCCCACCTCTATGTAACCATATGTCCACTCTTTTCTATGATCCTTCCCTGGATTCAGCTTTCTCTGTATCTTACAATTCTTGCAAGGTTTCACCACATCATTAGTCGTTGTTTACATTGATTCAGAAGGGCTAGTCTCACGTCGTAGTAGTCGGTGGCTATAGCATTGATCAGAAAGGCGACGACTGTTTCGGACGTAGTTAGTCTTCTTTTTTAACCAATTGCTCTCTTCTAGTGTAGTGACAGAATCTTGATCAGGCATGTTCGGACTACGGAGATTTCTTTGTTATAGGTATAGGGGACTTGATTCCCGTCTTCTAACCGTGATTGAATATTTATAAGATTCATAGGATCCGTTGCTACTGAAGAGTGGGATAGGTTGCAAGTTATTCGCATAGGCTATATCGCCAATATGATTGCTTAAGCAGGAATCTGTTTGTATAGGTACGGGAAGAAATATTGAGGGGATCAGTCATTCCCTTATAGTTACTCGTCCGATAAACCGTTGTGATCGCTGGGTGTTAGCGTAAGTGTTCGAGTATCTACTTGGACGCTCCGTATTGGTTTAGAATTGGTCATGACTACCCCCACGTCATCGATAATCACAGATCCTGGAATACTTGTTATACGAGTGTCACTTAATGAAACGCTTGAGTGATTTGCAAAGGGTAGAGCTAGATCTCAAATTACTACTATCCCATGTTGATCTCGTTTTTTGGGTTTTTCGGTCTCGCCATATGTGCTAGCTGAGCGGTCGATACGGAACGCGTGCACGAACTCTCAGTACAAAATTATAGTGGCTACAGAAATACACGTCATTCTGCAATACGGTGTGCAATTGCGTCATGCAATTCAAAACTAAAACGTGGAATACTTGGACATATTGAACATATGGCTTTTTTAATAATTTAATGCGTGCTGGAATAATTGGAATTCTGATATGAGCTAGAAGGGAATTTAGAGAATTCAGTAGATGGCGTGTCAGTGTTTTCAGTGATTCTTGCAATAGTTGAAGGATGAAGTATAGGGTGATATGTGGGGAGTTAAGAGTTTGGTTCTCGTGTCAAGGCTGTTTTATGATACTAATGGATCATTGTTATTCTGGATTTTTGGCCTTACCAAAATTTTGTTTTAGATCGCTCTCAAGAGGCCAGTATGTGTCAGATGTCCTGTGTCATTTAATTCGTTCTGCGCCCCAGTAATGCGAGATTTTGTAGTGATAAGATATGTGGTCGAAATCTTCTCACACTTCTTTGTGGACTAGAGTTGTCGTGGACCATACTTTCCTGACCATGCTCTTCAGATACTTCGTGAAGCATTGATTAAAGAAAGAGTAAGCATATAGTCATTCCCGTCACATGGTGGCTTTGAGTTTTGTATCTTGCTGGATCAGTTATAGAGACAACAGTGGATTGTTTTTGGTAGAAAGGTTTTGTGGCAAGAACTAAAATTGTTTATCACATTATACTTGCTGCCGTATGGGACAATGTCGGATTTTACGATCATACGGCCTCCAGACGGTGCTAGCATCTGATCAATGATATTACAGCTTTTGCTTTGCACACGTAAAGGAATGGGTAGGATTACTTTCTGCTATAAGTGAACGTATCCAATCGAAATTACTTGATTCAGGCTAAAGAATAAGAATTCGGAATCGTCAGTCCTAGCTGCCTTCGAGTGAGATGACCAACAACTTGTCAACCGTTTTGTTAATGGTACAACTAAGGCCCGGTACCATGACGAGTTTATGAGCTAGGGTGAAACACATTTTATAATGTTTAAGTTATAACATCTATTCATACGTTTGTACGTCGTATACCAAGTATGTGAATCTAGAAAGTAGCGTTGTTTCATAAAGGCAAATTCCTTTGGTCGGCAGATTAGAGTTACTATTTTATAATACACAAATCCTAGAACAGC
>CAJDSM010142376.1:3042-15282 GCA_903981925.1 Ostrea lurida | reverse complement strand
GTAACATAAATATCAACTAAGACATTACAATTAACACAGTATTTCACCTGATTTCCTGTTCAAACTAACACATCTCACATAACTGAATGAACGATATTTTAGTTGTAATTGGCGATCTTGGCCGCGGGTGATGATCAATGTTGGGGGCTACCACAGACCGCCCCCTCAACAATCAAATCAATCATAATGTGACGCCCAAGTGGGCGAATTGAAGCATCTGGGTAAACCGCAAGTGCACAAACGTCACCAATTCAAAATCAATCCATCAGTCCAATCAATTCAATAAAATCAATCAAATCAATAAAATCAATCAAATGAATTAACGAACAATCAATCCAATCAAAAATTTGGGTTCCCCAACAAATCAATTCATCATAAAACAATTCAATCAAACAATCACTACTGCAAAGTTTCACGTTCATTAGCCATGAAGCTGCAGAACTGTGGGTGCACTCCTCCATTGAGTTGGGTGCGGCGAAAAACGCCACTTGCCCCATGTGCCACATACCCGTGGAAGCAGAGCGTATGTGGAACTGCAACCGCCACCAAGGAGTGCCCAGTACCGTGGTGAACGGCAGCATAACTCCAACTCAAATTAGGTCCCACCGCTAACCAGGATCGCCGGCAGAGTGTAAGAAAACTCATTATCAACCTGCTACCTATAAAACTTAAGTACTCCTGGAATTATTCTAGGTATAAAATGCATTCCCCAGGCTAGGACAAATGCAACCCCTAGAATGATGCAGTTAAATGGTTTGGCTTCAAACTGTGGTGTTTGAAAATGATATATACGCCGCCAACCTCTTGAAAGCTATGAACCTAATGCCCTCCCCGAGAATGGCTCGGGATGCCTCAATCCCTCACACCTGCACAACACATAGCAGAACGGGAAGACCCACTATTAAACCTGACACCCAGAAAAAGTGTTAAATTTCAGTCGGTACTGAAGCCTATAAGTAGTGAATACAGGTTGGTGGCGGCCTATATCATTTGCACCACAAATGGAAATTCAAATCTGGACTATACTTGCACTCATTATGTATCTAGAATCCATTGCCCTCATTAACTTTTGCCCATCCACATGGACAAGTTTAATCTAGTTTGCGATACACGATATTGATCCGGGGGGTTCCGGTCCGAGAAAGACCCCATCATCCCCTTGCGTGTTAAGCGGCGATACAAAATGGGGCCAGATCACACGAATGAAGCCGGAAAAACGCCGAAGGTCCCCGTTGTCACAGCAGGAGTGCAACAATAAAGATCCTCCCCGTCAAAGGACCCGAAGCGCCGAAGCCTAGCCTCACATTGTACAGCCCTTCCCGGCAACTGGTGACGTCCCGACATGATAACAAAACACCCGAGTGGCGACGGGAAACAGCAAATAAATCACGAATCAAACCGTACACGGAATTTTAACTCTGGAATTGCTCCGTTTACCCTATAAAGAAAATGGCTCACGGCGGGTTAACCGGTCAACAAGGGATATCACATCTACTGGGCGTCCCGCCCCCAAGGCACCTAGGGAACCAAATGTTTGCCAATCTCATGCCTCCGTCCTAACTAGATCGATCACTGTTCTTATCAATGCCTTAAAATAAAATTCCAATGAGTCTGGTCCCTTGTCCTGGATGTCTGGCAGCCCTTGCTGTGGCTGTTTTTATGGAGGCCCGACCAACCAGATTATTAATTTGAACCTGTGAAAAACTTAATGATGGTATGTATGCCTATAATAATAAATACGCAAAGCTTATGAATGTAAATATTAGATAAATAAAAATCTTGGGTGGATAATATAGCCGATTGCGCAACCGATTCCTGACCTGGCGCTTGAATAACTTATTAACAATGCCTTGCTGTGCAAGGAGTAGCTGCCCCAAATAAAGTGGATTGGAATGCCTACAGTCCTAATCGGCAACCTACAATTAACCAACCGGGGCAGACTGAAGTAAGCTGGGCAACTAGTAAATGCGGACAGCGTGGAAGACAATAATAGTTGGCCCCTCTTCATGTAACCCCATGTAATTGTAACTGCCGTAGTGCCTAGTTGGAAGGTATACCTGACATGCCAGGTACCTACAGTATAGTGCCGGTTACCTAATTAACTGTCTGTTCCATGAAAACTGAAGTTATGCAGATAATGTCGCATAACTGATTATTTGATCCTTGTATAATTAATAGTATGCAATAAGTATATGTAATCTATCCAATGTGATATGTAAGAGAAAAAGAATTTGAAAAAGCCACGTAGTGCCATTTGTGTATTGCATTACGAGGAATTGCTAATATCATTATGCACATGATAAAAAAGCTGCCCCCTGATGAGGCTATGAGATAGCCTGAGGTGGTGTGTTGTGCTCTGTACGCTGCTAGCGCAAGCTGGCTGAAGGAACCCATTGGTTGGTAAATAGAAACAAGGTATTATTGGTTTTCCCATGAATATGTTTTGCTTTGAACTGAAGTGTCAAACAACCACATAAACCGATATAATGACTATTAAAAAATTGTGTAACCACGGCCAATATTGCACACCTAAAAAATATGTCTAGCAGCTCCTACAAACTCCATAGACGAATGACTAGACACAATGGGTACAGTTCTAAAAAATGTATTGGTAGTGTTTAAATGAAAGTGAAAGACCCAATTTTTGTGGGCCAGCTGAAAGTTAGGTCCATTGACCATGAAAAAACACTCGCAAGCCTAGAAGGCTAAAATCCACCGCACCGTAATGACATCCACTCACTACAGGAAAAAAGACCCACACATTAAGCCCCATCTTAAAAACTTTGACATGTATTATGTCTTAACGCATTGGTAATATTCTCTGAATAGTGTGATGGCTTAGGACCAACCGTTGTAAATCCACGAATGAACGCCCTGCATGCCAGAAATGGCTTGTAAAAAAAAACACTTTAGACTGCCCACTCAAGGCTCTGAAGATCAATCAGAAGTTCCTAACGACACTTGACCGCTAAATTTCCCAAGGTTCAATATGGCAAATATTGATTGAGTGTCAATTCAAAATGAGGATATAGGCATGCTAGATGTAGGGAAATGAACAATCATGGTTGAAAAATCTAGCATCACACCCACAAATTACATTAGCCTAGAATGGATATGCATAGGAGATCACAATTGCTGCTAGTCCACATGGCTGGCGAATTAAAATCGGCCCAAGTAATGAAACATGTCAAGTCAGTATTGACCATGACTAAGCCACCCGAAAATGATTAACAATTCGAAAAAATTGATGCAATGAAATAGCACAAACAAAAAGTACAGTGCAATATAAAAACCCATTTCATACATGTTGCAGCAGATCTTGGCAGATTAATCCAGTCTGCAGGAAATAACACACCACTCAAACAGTGTCAATATAAAACTGTTATCATGTATTTATATGCAATGGTTAGAATCAGCGTTCCCAGCGTTACCACACACGCAAATGAAAATGATATGCATAAGCCATACGTTATGAATCCCTCCTGCCCAAAAGTTTGTATTTGTTTGGTCCCCCTGCCTACAGAACCCGGACTTCACGACTGTAGTCTTAGGACTTGGTAGACTAGACTGAGTGGATGAATACCTGACCACAGACTCCCGGTCGCGCAAATCTAAAGCAAACGCCATTGTAGTTAAAAAACAAAGCCACTTAAGGTGTAACAGAAGTGCTATCATAGAAGACCCTGTGACTTTTTCTTCCGCCAGCCCAACCCCCTTTTAGAAAGTTGATTTGTCTGATGAATGAGGCAGCAACCTAATATGCATGTAAATAGTATATAGAAATGCATCCTCCAGGGCTAAATGCTAGTGGTTTGTTTCGGTTGGTTGTTTTAAGTTATGGCAACCATTTGGTAAATTTGTCCACCGAGTGCATTGACGTATGAGCAATATTCGACAAAGCCGCACGAGCTAATGTCTATGCATTAAATGAACATTGTTTGAACACGATATCCAACATGGGCCATATTGAATTGATCATCAATGTGGAATTTAAGTGCGCCCGGAAATATATAATTGTTTTTTGCACGTTGTGTCGAAATAGATATCACCTGTACTCGGCTCCGAGAGAATTGGTTATCAGTAATGGATTCGAGGACCTCAACACGGGAGCATGCCCAGCTGTGAAGTCAAGTGTAAAGCTGTGAGGTAGGCTGATTCCCATGGATATCCTGAAATGAAGTCTAAAAGAATAGTATCATCGTCCGCTTGTGCTTCCATTACACCACGTTTTCTCTAGTCCAGGTTTGCGTGGGAGACTGCAAGTTGATGCAAAGACATTACAGGGTTTTCCCTTGGCACGGTAATGGTCCCAGCCACATGGCTTGCCAGAATTTCCGAGAAATGATTCGTACGTATCACAGAAAAACACTAAATAAATGTTAAACATAATCGAACCATACGGAATGAAACTATCCGGAATAATAAAATGGGCAACAACCCACCCCCCTTTTCCATAATAACAACAAAAGGACAATGAGACAGTTTCCGGAGATAAATGCGCATATGCTTAACAAGCTAGAATATCGTATTATATGTTCATACCAGATGTTATAACAGGTCATATAAATACAACTTATAATATAATTACAACTAAATTATAATCAAGCATCACTATGGCATTTTACATATATTCACAGTCTACTTGGAAACCCATTAAAGCAACAATATTGTTGCTTATTTCAGTGTTCCTTGAGAATTTATAATACATACATATACACATATCAAAAGTCAATTAATAAATAAATTAAAAAAATGGATGGCATGGCAGCAAAAGTAAACATAGTTTATGTAAGTGAATGATATAATTGGCCTTAATAAACTAAGATATTGAATATTTAAGAAACTTAGAACTAATCATCCCCTGACTATAGTCAAAGATGACTTTTTATCATCTTGACTATCAAGGATATGATTTAATAGCACTATTTTGATGAAAACTTATTTCGAGTGTCATTTCGCAATTGTTAGTTTTAATTGAATAATTTGAATTGGAAAAGAACATGTTATCTGCTTCTTAAAAGTAAAACAATTTAATGAAAACACTGCCATTGCAATTTTAATATTATTGTTTTTCAGAAATTGCAATCTCAAAGCTACTCAAAATGTACGTATACTAAAGTAGCTTCGTGACGTTGTGTACAATGATCGCGATGTATCATTGTAATAATTTTGCTGAATAATCTAAAAAAAACCTCTTTACAAGGATCTCACTTTGATGTTATCCTATAACAAACACATTTCAGACTCTGCCTTCTATAAGAGCACCTCATTAGTAGAAAGGGAAACTTTTTGCGTATATCACCAAATCGTCATAATCCTTAACATTCTTTGTATCACTTTCAATCGAATTTGTCCTACTTGTTAATGTTTTTGGTATAAAGTGACAGAGCCCATGCCTCACGTCAGTGGTTTAACTAAACGAGCTTGCCAAACTATGCAAGTTCCACGGGAATCCTTACAGCTGGATTGGCCGTCGTCATGCGTCAAAACACCGGCCGTCCTCTCCTAACAGAAGACAATGTACCACAACTCAACAAACAAGAAATCTCTCCGGTATGAATGGTCAAAACGTGGACCGTATTCAGACAACTACTGGAATCCAAGTAAACTATCAATCAAGGATGAACTTGGGTCAAAAAAATGTCAATGTGTCCTGATGAAAGATATGTTGATCTGGAAGGAAAACCTCGCAGTGGCCCGAACAGAAAATTTTCAACTCTAAAAGGCATCCAATGATCATGAATTAATCGGTACTACCAAATGGAAACGGCGGGAAGTACAAGAGAATTGAAAACGTGAAACGGAATGATGTTGAAAAAGGATAGTAGTGTTCAAGGAAAACAGTTTGCGCAGAAAATGCAAAGAAAACATCACACAGATTCTGAAAACATCACGAAGAAGTTTCGAAGAAATATCGACCCCGTCGATCGGAAGACATTTGAGATGAATATATCACACACTTTGGCCGACATTAAAGTTGAAGTAGCGGCTACTTGTCCGATACTTTGGCTGGACATAAACACCACACACTCGACAAATTGAAAAGTGACATTCTGACATGATTGACGCAAAAAGATCTCGTGATGTTCGGTTTAATGAACTCTTCATTGCAAAAATTTCAATGCGAATGTTTATTGGATACAGGAAACAGATTTTCAGCTCAAATTTCGAATATTAAGAATTCACATTCTGGAGTTCTGGTTTTGGTTTTCCAAACCTGGTCACTGGTAGTATCCTACCTAACACGACGTTTTCAGCAATTTTATTTGACTTTTCAAACAAAATAGAATTAATTTGCAATCAAATCCAAAGACTGGCGATAATACTTACGAAAAAAATGATGTTCTGCCTGAATAAAGCTAATCTAAAAATTACTAAGTATTACATTTTGTTTTGCCTCGGACTAAAATGTTGCTCTCTCATTGGTGGAAACGCGTCACGTGATTGGCTTCTAGATTTCTTAAACGGCGAGTAGTAAAATATAGACGGCAACATGGCGGACGTTACCTCTTTTTCAGTATTGAAACCATCTTTTCGTCATACTGTGCCGTCTATACTTGGTCATCGACAAAACATAACATTTATTAGGCTTGTTACTGACTGTCTACAGAAATATGTCGGGTTGCTCAAGTCCATAGAAGGCTCGACTTAGTCTGCCAGTATGGCCTGCCATTTGATGAAACGTGGTTTGATGTTTCTCATACAAATTATTAAGCTGTTGTTATATACTGATTTGACTACGGATTCCTCCGTTTACCTGATCAAGACTACGGCGGGTGTGACCGGTCAACAGGGAATGCTTACTCCTTCTAGACACCTGATCCCACTTATGTCGTGTCCAGAAGCCCGTGTTTGCCCAACTCGTATTTTTGTATTTTATTTGGGACTTACGAGATTAATCACTGTTCGTTATCTTTGCCTTCACATTGCACAATTTATATCCTTGAATCAAAATAGTTTGTTTCCAGATTTATATTTTTGGAATAAGATAAAAATTTGTAATACTAATTGTAGTGCACTGTATGTGACACATTTCAAAAAACAATTTAAACCTAAAAGTATGGAAAGCAAAGAACAATGAGAAAAGAATTTTATAGATAAAGCCTAAGAAAGTCTAAATCTCAAGCCAAGAAGCTGTAAAGGAGATGAGCTTTGCATGATGGAGATACTCATACGCTTCAGAAATGACCAATGTTTTGTGATGTTAGATAGAACTCAAACGTTACCATGTAGGCTAAATTGTATAATGCGTTAAATTTGAAGGTTAAGGTCCAGATCAAATACAATTTAGGAACGCTTTTAATTCTAAGTTTAAAGGTCAAAGCTACAAGTACCCAATAGCCTACTTATCCTTACAGCTCTAGCAATGGGGCTCATAATGGGCATTAATTGTTCCCCTTATTGGCAAACTTATCTTTATAACCATATAAAGCCAATTTTGTACCACACTAGATTTTGTATATATATTTTTTGTATTATGATTACGTTTGACACAATGTTAACTTCGCCTTTTTGTATTCATATAAAGCCAATTTGATACCCAAAAAAAACCTTGCCCTGTCCTTCAACCTAACATATAGGTGTATAGATGATGTCCTACCAATTAAAATCAAAATTTTCATAATTATGTCTATTTGATATATCCAGACGAACTCGAAATAAAGGACACCACAGAATCTGACATATCTGCTTCATAATTGGATATCTTACTTAACATTGATTCTAATGGCAGACTGACAACTACACTATATGATTAGCGTGATGACTTTTACTTTGCAATCGTCAACGTTCCCAATCTATGTAGTAATATGCCACTATCGCCTGCTTGTGGTGTGTATATCTCCCAGTGAAGCGGAAAGCTGTATGACTTATTTCTTAGTGAGAGTTATCACCCTTATCATTTTAATTACTTATGAGATATGCTAAATAAACCTGTCATCAATGTTAATTTTGGTAATTAAAGTATGCAATTATGATCATTCTGTGCTTCTCTAGTGGATACTGTAAGGAATAGTTGGTTTAAGAACGGTTCTAGAGGTAAAGCTTGAACAACCAATTGAGGTAAATATCCCTGCTTATATTGTACATCTTAGTAGTAAGTGTGTGGTGATCCCTGCTTATTACTGCTAGAGTGTGAGGACTTCCCTGCTCTGAGGTTTGGCATCTTTAGTAACAAGTGTGCGGTCACCCCTGCTTGTTGCTGCGCAAGATCAGGTGTACGGACATCCCTGCCTGTCTTGTGGTAGAGCTCTGGTGTGTGGACATCCCTGCCAGTGTCTCTGATAGAACCGGTGAATAGTGATAGGTGTGCGGACATCCCTGCCTGTCACTGCGCAAGGGCAAGTGTGCGGACATCCCTGCTTGCACCTTGTGGAAGTGCGCTGGTGTGTGAACTTCCCCGCCAGTGTATTTGTCAACAACGCTACCTACATAGGTGCAGTACCGCTGATTAAGTCTGCGCATTGTTCATATTTTGCAGCACCTCAGGGCTATCCGTTTCTAGCACGGGTACGGGCCCGCGGGAGTTCACGGGCTGATACCTCCCTTGCACGTTACACCAGTTGATTCATGATGAGGTCAACAATTACTACGAACAAAAAAGTTGATGTTGCAGGGTGTAAATGAATACCGAATTCATATTTTGGCAAATTCACGGTCGCTATAAGACCTTGGTCTGCGATACATATTATCACTAACTATATGTTGACTGATTTGTTCATACCCTGTTAGAGTGTCATATTTTCTACTAGATTTCACTACGGGTAATCCCGTTACTTTATTTTTACTAAGTGCTCACTGCGGGTTGACCGGCAACAGAGATGTTACTACTCCATAGCACTTGTCCTGCCTCGCTTTTGTCGGAAGTCCGTGTTGCCTTACACTCGAATTTTTATAATGTTTTCTGGATTAATTGATTACGTTTAACACGATGTTAACTTGCCTTTATATGAAATGCATATAATCTGTCTTTAAAACATCATTATTTCAGCCTACAATAACTACTTAAAGGTCATGGAGACAAAATTTAAGAAAATTTTGTTTTGTATGAAAAGTTTCTTCTTACCCATATATACATGTTGATAAGTTATTCGGAAACAATCGCAATATGAAGATGATGAGGGAACAATTTACTATCAAAAAAGTTGGATGCGGCGGGGTGTGACCGGTCAACAGGGGGATGCTACTTCTATCGCAGGACTGATCCACCTCTGGTTGTCCAGAGTCCGTGATTGCCCTATTTTTGATATGCTAAATCTCACAGTTTTTAGTATAAACAAATACACTGTTACGTCAAGTCTCTTTTGACGTCATCAGCAAGTGAATAAGTCATCGTACTTTTTGATACTTCAGTTCACAGCAACATTGACGATCTGTAGCATGTAAAGGCAAAGATAACGAACAGGATCAACTCGTAAGTCCTAAATAGAATACAAAACAAGAGTTGGGCAATCACGACCCCTGGAGACACCAGAGGTGGGATCAGGAGCCTGTTTCATCAAAGGTCGTACGCCCAGCGTAACTTTACGCGAAGGGGTAAGTCCCGGGTAACACAAAATCTAAGACAAATTTATTTCATCAAAGAGCGTAACATTACACCGGCCTAAGTTAAGCCCAAATTTCACACCTGGTCAGAGAAATAGCCCGACTAAATATTGCGTAAGCCTCTGACTTGCCTTAATTAGGGCGTAAGTTACGACCGTTGTGAAACAGGCTCCAGGTGCTAGAGGAGTAAGCATCCCTCGTTGAAACAAAGTTTATATTTACGGGAGAAAAAGTGTTGTTAGAATCGTTCTCCCATGACCTTTAAAGTTTCTGTCACAACACTGGTTATTTCAACGTATTGTATTGCATTCTGACAGAAATGATATTAAATGATTTACCCAGAGTGTGAACTCAGAGATTGTATTCATCTTTCACTATATACCTAAATGGTGTAGGAGTCGTAAACGACTGAGTAAACATAACTGCTCAAAATGAGAACTTTGAAAGGTACTCTTTGTATTTCTGCTTTCCTTCATCTATTTCAGTCATAATACATAACTAAGTACACCCACAAATAAAGTCCCTAACAAACAAAACACCTCAGAAATAAAAAACAAACGAAAAAAACACAAGATAACAAAGAGAAAGAAAATATAACCCCCAAAAAAAAACAACAGCAAATAAAAAAAACAACAAAAAAATAAATGCAAAAATTCAATCATAAGAGCCCCTCCCCAAAAAAAAACAAACAGACAAAGATTACGTTTGTAGCGCCGTGTGGCGCGCGGCGTGTACAAAAAAATTCAACAAATATAGAATAAACACAAAGCATAGATAAAGAACAAAAAAAGAAAGAAAACAAATTTCAAAAAATCAATCATCAAGTTATTCAAAGCCCTTATTTATCATTTATGAAATGAATTTGGCTACAATGCTTGACATGGATGTTTGGTCTTGTGTACTTTCGTCTGTCGATTCTGTGTAACCACACACGGATGAGCCACTAAAAGGATAAAGATAAATTGATATCAATGGAAAATCAACATTATATCATATCCAGCTGTGAATATTCTTGAAAAACATAAAAAATCATAAATTTGATTATGCTTGTGTCTCCTTTTGATATCACAAATATTTAACTTCTTGATTAATATTTGTCTGTATGATTCGTGATATTTAATTCCTTGACGTAGCATTTGCTTTGTGTCTCTTATTGTATGACAATTCCTTGAGTATTCATTTGTTTGTGTATCGTTGTATGACATGATATTAATTCCTTGACGTAATGATTATTTGTGTCTCTGATACATATGACAATACTAAATTCCTTGAATGAATCATTTGTCTGTGTATCGTATTGTATGACAAGATATAAATTGCTTGACGTATCAATTTGTTATATGACAATGATATTAATTCTTTGACGTAATCATTTGTTTGTGTCATATAATAATATGACGACCTACTATATACTTGATGTCTACAAACTACATTAATTACTTAATAACAACCAGAAAGTAAATTTTCTATCTATTCCATAAAACGACGCAATCAATAGCCTTTCGTATTTTAGCTTAAGATATACAGGCTGCCATAATATTTTTATTCTTTTTGCAGGTTTGTAGAAAAATAGTTAAGTGTCCACTGCCTCAAACCAAATAAAATAAACATTGCAGCACATTTCTATAAAATGAACCATCTAATTGCATAATAAATGAGCGTAGAATTTAATTGCGGCTTGCTGCTTTCTCGTGAATATGTATGAAGGGGAATTCCATACAACCTCTCAGGCATGTGCCAAGAAATTAAACCTAGATATGTATTCTGTTGTTTTCGTACCGTCGCGAGAATATTTCACTCATATTAGAGACAACCATTGCGGTGAAGTGCTGCAAATTTAGACATATGCTTAGCACTCATGGCTTTAGCAGAGAGGGTTCTTTGCGTGCACACAGCACATACTGCGAACGGGACTCCGTTTGAAGAGGTAAGCGTGCGAGTTTGTTTACAATTGAAAATACCTAGATTGGCCACTTATTTATCGTTACTAAATGACTTGGCGATATAATTGACTTTAATACGATGTAATTCAAGTAAATAAGATGCACATCTCATTCTAAAATTTGTTATGTGGCATGTAATAAACTATCGTTCGGATGCTGTGTTGATTTGTGTTTACGTTCTAAATAAGATAGCGTTGGCACGTTGGTACAAACAGGCGGCGCTATTCAAAATGGCATATTACTTGTGGAACTCACAAATAAATAAATAATAGACAATGTTCTTATATCTTTGAAACGCGATATAATATGATTGTTATTTTCAAAAAAGGAATACTTCAGGTGACTTACAAACAACTGCAAGCATTTTTTATTGTTTTGATGTAGTAAAATGGCAGCTTTGTAATCTTTAATTTACGAAACACACTAATGATACATGTATTAAGCCTATAACACCATAATGCATGTTTACTTTTTCCGAGCGCGCGACCAAACAAGCTTATAACATAACCCCTAGTTTGCTGCCACAACACCAAGTAATGTTCTACGAAGCACACGCACTAAAAAAAGCTGTGTTCTTTTATATACATAGTAATATGTGTGCAATTAAAAAAAAAGAATGAAACAAAACTAATTGCAAACATAATACGTTTCAATAGAGGAAAGGAGAGTAGTTTCTTCCTGTCAATTGCCGACGTGTGTCATATACACATAAAACTACTCGAGGTCACGACAACCTTCTAAAGTAATACCTATA
>CAJDSM010142358.1:70-10288 GCA_903981925.1 Ostrea lurida | reverse complement strand
ATTCAAAAACATGTAGCAGGCCGTAAAAGAGATTTCTTGGAAAATATAAAAATTGTAACTATTTGTGATAACAAATTTTGCCCACCCAAGCTCATTTGGCAAAAGCAGTACTGAAATGAAATGTATTATCAATTGTTCTCTCAAGATGCGCAATGCCTAAAATTGAAAAAAGAATTTGACAGGTGTATCAAAGGAAGAAGTTAAAATGTTCAATTGTTAAAAACATTTCATTAATTGAACAATGCATTTTTGTGAGCCATCCTATACTCTAAACACAAAGAATCACGCTACTCGCCTAAGGCTCAGAATTTACAAAAATTTTATGAAAGGCTCCTAACATTCAAAAATAGTCCTTTTAGTTTCCTACATTAATATCAATAGCATTAAAAAAGATCATTATACAATGAGTTTTTGATATAAGTATAGTACTAATGTACCTAAAGATGGGTTCAGCCCTGGGGTGAAACCGCCCAGCCGGAGATACCAAATATTGTACAAATTTGGTTAAATAGCGAATTAAACTGCTCTACTTCACTATCATTTGGCTTTCTCTCAGACTATTGACGGTTGTTAAAGGCATAGATAATTGAAAATTGTTCAACTTTTGTGGCAGGTTTTGGTGCTCACAGCCTGTTATCAAGACCCAAGGGTGCCAAGAGACCTGAATTAGTACAATATATCTATGTGGCAACCTTGGTTCGCAAAGGATCTTCAACCCAAAATTGAAAAGAAAGGACTGGTGTTACAAGAAGAATTTAAAAAACTGTTACTAATTGTTATTATCTGTATTGCACGACGGACGACGAGGAAGCACGACAGACCAATTTGCAATAGGTCACTGAAGTACTCAAGTGACTTAATTATATAGTTAATTAAAAATAGATAAGTCTGGATAAGATTCTTGATAACATGTAGATTAGAAGGGCAAATGAGCCGCTTTCAGACTAGAGAGTATTTTGTTAAAAATTGTTTCAGAATTAGTAGAATTTTCAAATCTGTTAATGTTTAAAGAGATTGGCGTAACTACTTTTGATGTAATTTTCTATAGATAGTCTAGCAAAAATAGAAAGTTATTTATGTTGAGCTTTACAGAGAGATCATACAGCCAACAAATTCTTCACAACGGTAAACAAATGGCGAGCTATTAGTTTTGTTTAACTAAAAGACTACTTCTACAGAAATTAAAAACAATTGTTAGGAATACACAAAATGAAGATTATGAGAAATACTCATGGGAACTGTAACTTGGTGTTGACAAAATATACTTGGTGATTGAAAAAATCTATACCAGCGCATTCAATGTCAAGTAAACAAAAACAGGGCTCAATTTATTACATAGTGTGTCGAATTACGTCATATCTCAACTTGTACCTCAACAAATGACGTTAAATTTTGGCAGACCCATAGAAATACCTAAAGTTGAGCATTGTAAAACATTTGAAACTTAAGGTTAGAGGCAAGCACAGGCTCCATTACTCGGAACGTCGTCAAATGAAGTATCAGTAGCCCATTAACTTTGGATTCATATTTGCAATTTTTAAATTCTCCAAGGTGTATGATTCATATTGTTTATCCACACTCATGCTTGTCTAAAAAAATCTTGCATATGTTCTCAAGCAAAATAAACACTACAATGAAATTAAGATCAATTTCAGTATCTCACATAAATGGGTGTTGCCTATTAATTGTTAAAAACAATTTAAAAAAGAAAAACCAAAATTGCTACTTATTTTATGCACAATCCAGGAGCATTTAGATATTTTTAAACCTCGCAAAATTCAAGAATATAAGTATAGAAGACTTGATGAACCCATGGGTAAGTTTAATATACTCGATAGTAAAGATATGAATTATGACTTTGAATGTGGAAAGTACATTTTAGACTGTAAAAATCCACACCGAAAAGCAAAAGTGGATGCCAGTGCAACTTGGGGACTTTGGACCCAAAAAAATTATAATTAAAACACTATCTTTCGTATACGAGAGTCCTATATCATGATATGGTGAACTCTACTAGAAAAGGAATAAATGCTCTAGAACCTGCAAAACCAAATATGCTATCTTTGTTGTCAAGATGCGCTTAAGTGACCTTTTTGTACATATATTGACCACAAAATGATGATAGAAGGAACCTTCAATTCCATGGAAAATCAATATTCCGATGAGTAAATACGGCGGAGTAGTTTATGCATCTAAGGTGGAAAAGGCTAACACTTCTAATGTCTGAAACTTTTTGATGTAGTACAGAGGACCCGACAGCATCAGATCCAGGACACTGTTTCAGACAATATGGGATTACCCAAGTCCCCCCCGTTTGCCAACTTAATGGAGCAAAAGGAGGATGGAGCTGAGTTGGGTTTATTGATAAAGTAAATACGGATGGCTTCATGTCAAATGAAATGGGTACCGGATTTCATTTGTATCAGAAATAAGAAATAAGCATAACAGGAAAAGTTTTTCAAAAATTTCAATCTAAAACACTAAGGTATACGCAAATATTTGGACCACCCATAGGTGACTCGAGTCAGTAATCCAATCCCCAAGGGAATCCCAAAATACATAAATGTATTGGGGTCAAGACTTCCACTGCTCTCAACATCAAACCATAGCATTTAGTTACTGCTAAGGCCATCCTGCGGGTAAAGAAATTTTCGAAAATTGTCACCTTTTGGGCAGTTTGCCCCACTCCCAGACCAGGTGCAAGACTCATTTACATTTAATGTTTCCCTTCGGCAAAAATCTCATCCAAATTGAAAAAGAATTGACTGTAGTGTATTGAAGATAAAGAAGCTAAAAATACAGAAGTTGCTAACTACAACTTACAATTAGACTGAGACCAATTTTCAGTCATTGGGCTACCCATACTAAAACCAAAACAGGCCCTAACCGTAGTCCAAAAGATGACAATTATAGATCGGAGTTTATTAAAAGGCCGGAAATGCCCATATAAACTCGACAAGTTAGGGTAAGCCCCACATATGGCAGAAAGGATCAGGGGACGAGTGGGCTCCAATAAAAGTTATAGCTTTTATCAATACGATAAAGCAAAATTAATATACTGTTAAATTGAATTTCAATACATGACAAAAACGGTTGATTCATCAAGATCAGTTGTGAGGGAGATCTCATTCAATAATGTAATTCACGTGTCTGGTTTAAATGAACCGGTTTTACTGTATGAAAAATATAAACAGAATACTGCGTGGTAAACTGCTAATATTGCGCGGTATTATTTGTTAAGCGGCGCAATTATCTTACGGAAATTACCCGTAAACTTTTCAGAAAAGCAACAAGCATTGAGTTGGTGCTACAAAGCTGAAGGTAGACAGTACATCTGGACTGTTGCACATTAGCTAGCGGTGAATAAATTCGATAGCAATAGGATAAACTTTAAGTTTAAATTTCAAAAAAAGGAATCATAAGTACAGTTACTTCAAACACTAGATGGAAGATAAGCGGGCATCATCTCATTACGGCGCCAATTTCAGAAAAGTTCATAGTTAGTGGTCATCAATAGCGACAGTTACACGCATCATCACTATATGTATTTGCGATGTTTGGAGTCTTTATGACAGAATTTGTGTTCGCGAGTCATTCCATATCTTTATTAAAGAAAAAAATCAGGCTAGTAAGGGCTATTTCATAAATATATAACAATCAAAAAAAAAATCAGAGATAAATGAGCTAACAAGATAATCGGATGCGAGCCAGTACGCATCTGTAGGCTACCAACTTGCAGTTACGGGCACTGGCTTTAATACCGAGATGCAGGATATAAATAGTTGAAACCCTTGGCCATTATCATTATTGCACATCCTTTCAGTTTAATTGATATACAATTACATTAAGAAATGTGTGAACTGTTTTCACCACATAAACACTAATGTAAGATATGGCCCACCTGGCAGAACACTGACCTGGGAATCACTTAATTTTACAATTTTGGTAGATGGCACTCTCTCTCTACTATACCATGCAATATTTTTCAGGCGTAGTGGCGGTTGTAAAGAAAAATTTTTAAAATTTGTCACTTGTCACTTTTCGCCCTCCCACAGGGCTTGCAAGCAAACTGAAATTACAATTTATATGTGCCCTTGTCCCAAAGATGGCTTCAATACCAAATTTGCAAAAGAATGGACTATAGTTATACAAGAAGAAGTGTAAAAATGTACAATTTGGTTAAGACGACCACAACGCACGACAAGTATAGAACCGACTGCAATAGTAACGTGCATAGCCTAAATAGGAGACCTAAAAATTGGAAATACTACGAATTTTTAATCAAAAAATTATTTTACCTAGTCAGAACGGACCACAGCCCTTAAAAAGGGGCATGGACACGTTTTGAGCTAAATATGCTTAGATTTTCATTTTAATTTTAATGTTTTCAATGCTCACTTATGGTATTTCTAGTGGTCAGGAAAAATTTGAACGTCATTAGTTGAGTTTCAAGTGAGATACAGCACTTACACTTCATTGCTATGTCTACAAAGCTCGAGCCTCGTTTTTATTTACATAAAGATTGCTTCACAGAAAATAGCAGGGTTTTTTTCTACGGAAAAGGCCGAGTGATGTAACGATTGGCTTAGGTGCATAAACCTCGTGCCGTGAACAAATTGTGTAACATACTTTATGTCTAAATCCGTATCAGTTTCATGTTTCCTTTTCCTGGCGACATCTGTTCCATTGGGTTTAAGGTCGCTTTGAACAAATTCCCTTAACACTGTTGGAAATCTTTTAAAAAAAGTGTTCAAAATATTTTCAAATGTTGCCCATACCAAAATTAGTATCAATTATTGTCATTGAAAATCATATACTGTGTTTCTTTCATTTTAAACAAGTGGTTATCATATAGGCTTTACGTGGGTGTTTCTTTTCTTTAATTTTTTATACGAAATCGTATTCAAATACTCACTTTACAGCGTTTCTTTTCGTTCTTCTGTCCGTTGTGGTGTGCTTAGATAAGGAGCCTTTCGCCATACGTGTTGTCTCTAAAGTAGTGTACATAATTATAAACAAGAAATACATTGACGCAAGCGTCAAGAGAACGGCCGCAAACCCACTATCATGCTTTATGCAATAATCATATTTAACATTTCAAAACCTTTGAAATGAATTTTTAAGGGTACAAACTTTTCTGCGTAGAATAATTCCGCATCTTCGACTTTGTTTACCAAGATTCGAAATGCACGCCCCCCACCCCCAAATGTAAAGGCATAAGATAACGAACAGTGATCAATCTCGCAAGTCCCAAAATAAAATACAAAAACAAGAGTTGGGCAATCACGACCCCTGGACACACCAGAGGTGGGACCAGGTGCCTTAGGCGGGTAAGCATCCCCTGTTGACCCGGTCAACCCGCATGAGCCATGTCTTGGATAGGTAACGTGAACAACCGTAGTCAATCAATGTGTGAAAAACGGTTAACAATGGTTATGACAACCACCAGAATCATTGACTCATAGATAGTCATATTGGTCAACTAAATTGTTTATAAACGACATCAGAATTACGAAAATGCTGCCTTTAAACGTGGACTGGTTGAAACCCCTGCAACAACAACTTGTCTGTATAGCTTTGCTCGATTCAAAAACTGATCATACGCAGAACAAGCTCTTTGCGTAAATCGATAGTTTGAGAGACATAAACACCAATATGCAGGCGATGATGGAATATTCTACATAGATATGGGAAAGTTGACGGACTGGAGAAGCTAAATCGTCCCGTTTGTCATAAGTTGAGTGTAGTTTGCGTATTGTTTTGAACCAATCAAAGTATTGCATTTACACTCAACACTTAGAATATATATATGAACTACTGGAAAAATACAATGAAGTTGCGTTTTTACTTTATTGGTATGACGCGATAATTTAGCACAAGACACCGAGTTCGGGGCTGTCTTCGCAAATCTCCGACGGAGCAGCCGAGTGTCTCGAGTTAGTCTCGTATCGATAGCAATGAGATATTGGCTGCATACGATTGCCTGCTTATTCTTTTGCATCATATTTTAAATTTAAACGCCTTTTCTAAACTAAAATAATATATATATATATTTAAATTGGGAAAGGCATTTCCCCACTATATGAACCAACAAATTACACTTTAACTTTACTTTATTTTTTTCTAACACACAATTAGGTTCGCAGACACACTATTAACACTTTTAAGTTTTGATATCATATATACCGACCGCATTCTGGCGGCCGTAATTAAAGAGGCCCTTCAGGCTCTGAACGGGTTCTTTTGAGTGGTCATAGCCCATAGAGGTACGTCAACATTTCCATTTAAATCCGTCATATAGAATCCATTGTCAGCAATGCTTATTATTTTCAAAAATTTGATTCTTATTCAAATTCACAAGAAAAAAAACAATAATGGACGTTTGAAGCATAATAATGGGGCCATGTATTTCACAATAATTTAGTAAAGGGTCTCATTATAATCGTACGTTCAGTTTTTACTTTTCACTAAAATATGTAACTAGAGGATAGTTAAATGCATTTTCACTATGTGGCCTGTATGACATCCCAGGGCCTGAACCCTTGATCAAGGGGGCCATGAATTTCACAATTCCTCCTATCTTTCCAGATACTTCAAAACAAACTTAATAATCGTTATGTCTTGTAATTCTCAAAGAATCTGTAACGGACGGACGACGACTCGATGGCAATACGTCACTTGAATTATCAGGGTGACCTAGAAACGGAGGCAGGGGAAATATCAGATGTTATCTAGGTGTAAGCTTTAACCCTGTCGCCGTCAAACTTGATGTGGCACCCATCCACTCATCAACATAACACCCACGAAAATCAAACGAGTCCCCGTTTATTATTTCTGAGTTAAATGTATTATGAAGTGTTACCATCGAAATTACTTATAATGGTGCATTTTTACAATTAAAGAGCATTAATAACTACATGGCTACACCAGGAAGTGAAATTGTACACTTATTGATTACAAGATGCAAAATATTTATCCTTACAAGCAGTTGAGTATAGGGCTATCAAAGTATCATTTCGAATACAAAGAAGCCGCCACGGCCGTGTTTGAAAAAATGAAGACAAAAAGAAAGCGATCATATAAATTACACAATGGACATATATTGGGGCAAATGACGGCCCCTGGTATCAGACGATGGGATATCATCGGATGGGTAATGGACTAGAGACCCAGTTTAAAACAATTCCATTGTTCGATTATTGGAATCGTCTTTTTTTTCCATTCAAACCGCGTGTCGATCGAAGGATATCTGATACGGCTATATAAATAGCGTCGATTATGATATCATTAGCATGACAATCTCAGAGTGATTAGATTCAACACACGGACAACAAAATATAGTCTAATTAACGCTATCGTATTGGTTAAATGCACTGCGTGGTCTGTTACCACGTTTTAATTGAATTCTTGACATGTTGGAAATGTCATCAGGATATCTTTACAAGACATTGAAATTCATTCTTCAAGCAAATCGGAGAAAAAAAAATAATAATACGATGGCCGCACCTTGCATAAAGGATCTATTTGAATCATTTCTTAATCTAAAGATAGCCAAGGAGCGTTACAAGAATATATTGTTCCGAACTAGCGCCTGAACAAGACCTTTGTCGCTTTGGAGTATGACTATGAATGTCTTCTTATGACTATGAATATCTTTTTTGTGATTTTTGTAAGTAAATCGAAATATAGAATGGGTGCAAGCGGTTGACAAACTATTCAATTCGCATTATTTTTCTATTCTTTTAACTAATATTTTACGTTTTGGATGTTCTTTATTGCAGAATTTCTGATTTGAAATTTAATAGAAGTTGCCTTACCTTTTTATTTTAGAAATTCTCGACTTTATTAACGGCTGATGTATTGTCTGAAGCTTCTGCTTCCCTGGCTGTTATTCCTGTTGGAATAAAATAGAGGTTGTAGTACAATCCCATCCTCAGTGTATCTCGTGGTGTATGGGTTTTTTGTGGTGAAAGTTTGAACAACAGTAATATCATCCGTTCTATTGACTGGGATATCAAATGATTTAAAACTCGAGACTTTGGGAGGGGGGGGGGGGGATCAATCTTAAAAAAAAAAAAGCAGCTTGAATATTAGTACGATTAAACAAATGTGAAAATTGCCAAGCTCGTTAAATGTAGTCTGTAATAGTGAAGCTAACAAACAATTAAAATTTGTACAGCTTTTCAGCTGGAAGCAGACCATATTCTTTTACTGATTCACAGATGGAAACATTGCAACACATGTTGGTTTTAATATAATGCCTAACTACGTCTAATTGTATTCCACATCTCCTGTTTCGACAGGTAAGTTACCTCACATTGACCGTCTCCAATGTCCCTGGAAATATTTCTGATAAAGACCTTTTAGTGGACGATAGTCTCATCTATGTCGTTCACCATATGAAGATAATAGCATTTTAGGTAATTGGTCAGGATCACGAATGCGTTGTTCAATTCTGCGTAATTAGTTAATTGTTTCCTTTGTTTTTATTTCTTTTGGACGGTTTAAAAGCGTTTTACAGGAGGTAGATATTTTTTTTCTAGAAATGAAGTATGCTATTTAAAAGAAATCAAAATTAATATGAATAACAAATAGCCTTCTTCGAGGTCGATGCATAGATATCGACTTCACAGAAAAAGCCACTAACGACGAGCACGAAGTATCTATGGATTGACCGATTGGAAAGGGTTACATTGTTATTTTTTTTCAAGAAAGCTTGAACAAAATTAGGGACTCTTAATTGCATTTTTTTAGGGTTTTTTTAAACTAGTTGGATTTTTAAAAAAAAGTAAGCTGTTTTATGCATTTTCTGTTTTTATTTAATTATGTCGAGATTAAAAAAAAAATAATTGCTGTTTTTATATTAGGATGGGTTCTTTATACTGATAACGTAATATCACGATACATGGAATGAATATAGGAATCTTCATTTCACTTATTGTTTGTGACGTCACAGAAGAAGGTGAACGTCTGATCCGAAAGAAATTGATTGGTTAGAATGACAAACGTCAGCGAATCAATCATTTGTTGCACCTAAATAAAATTTCCCTGAATTTATGAATTAAGGAAAGTACAGGTCAATCCGAGTTTTCAAAGTTTAAATTAGTAAGACCCGGGTCAATCACGCATTCTATACTTTGAACACTGATATCAAACGAACCAATGATGAAGTGTTTACACCACATAAAATATGATATTTCCTTTAATAGTTGGCTATCCACGTCGAAAGTTGCATGATATTCAGTAAATGTGTATCTATTCAAAATTTTATTTGACAGTGGAACTACAAATTGGTTATTATAATCTTCGACATAAAATGCTAAAATATAGCTAAATTAACAACACTTACGGTCGAAGTTTCTGAACCACAAAGTAATATTGCTCTCCTTTTAAAGAAATGGACGAACTTATGTAAATTCTGTCACGTTTACCTAATCTTTTATGTTTTCATATATGAATGACATGAACCCCGAATTTCCGACGATGACGTATGCATCTGATAGCTTGAAATAAGTCCCAACCACCCTACACAGCTTCAACAGTCGTGTAAAATAACAATATATAATTAAAGCACTAAGTAGTATTGGAAAGTTTTTTTGTTATCGAATTAACATGCCTCCAAATTTAAGAAATGGAAAGTAGAGAAAATAAATCAATTGATCAACACTTCAAATTTGAATAAATCCTAAAATCTCATGATAAGATTATAATAGCATTGCCGTTGAAAGGAAACATTTTTGCAAATTTTATCAATGCAATATGATCTTATTTTAAAGTCACCTTAGGTAAAAATCAGGTGACCTATTGCAATTGGTCTTCGTCCGTCGTTCGTTAAAAATTAAAACATTTTTAACGTCTATTCTTGAAACTACCATAGATATCTTTTGCAAATTTGGATTTGAAGTCCAAAATCTTTGGACAAGGGCACATAAATTGTAAATTTCAGGTCTCTTGCACCTGGGGCTAGGGCGAACAAGACCAAAGTGACACAATTTTTTCAAAAATCTTTTCTTTACAATACTTCTAACATCCGCTGTTTAGAGAAACTAGATGTGTAGAGTGTAGAGAGGAGAGCCTCTACAATTGTAAATTTGGGTATCACTCGGGTAAGCAGTTCTAACTCCCAGGGGGGGCAAAACTTGGTACCAATAGTGGTTTACTTTAATGCTATTCATTTAAATTTGAAATTAAAAGAAATATTGGGAATGGAACATACCC
>CAJDSM010142357.1:0-14841 GCA_903981925.1 Ostrea lurida | reverse complement strand
TTTTAAAGGATTTTTCCCATAGATAATCACCATGTCAAACTTTGATCCCCTTATTTGTCGGCCCCATCTTCGACCCCCCGGGGGTCATGATATTGCAGACAAACTGAATCTCACTATATCAGGAAGCCTTCCAATATAAATTTCAGGCTTTTATCTGGCCCAGTGGTTCTTGGAAGAAGATTTTTAAATGACACCCCCTATTTTTGGCATTTCGTGATTATGCTTCCCACTTGATGAGGGCCTGGTCCTTCATTTGAACCAACTGGAAGCCGCCTTTTACCCAAGGATGATTGTACCAACGTTTGGTTGAATTTGGGCCGACACCCCAGTTGGTCTTGAGAAGAAGTCGGAAAATGTTCAAAAGTTGAACAGACAGACGACGGACCAGACAGGACGGACAGACAGACAGACAGACAGACACGGGGAACAAAAAGGCGATCAGAAAAGCTCCACTTGAGCCTTCGGCTCAGGTGAGCCAAGAAAAAAATTTAGTGAGTTTACTTCCTTGCTTGAAAAAAAAATAGGGTCGGTTTTTTCGGAATTTCATTTTTATTTTTTTTGCTATTTAATATGTTTGTGTTATATCATTTGTGTAATTTAATTGTATGTTTATCAGTGTTTAAAACAGCCCTGTCAATTCTTTGGATGGTGTTATCTTGTGCAAAAGGCGACAAAAATCCAGTTAGGATCTGCGAGAGAGACAAACATTTTTGAAAAATCACAAAGTTTTCCAATAAAAAAGTGGCTAGGGTAGGGCGGAAAAAATAGGGTCGGTCGGATGGACAGTAAACACACATTATGTTTTTTTTGGCCCAATATTTACTCCGGACACTATGACCTGGGTAAGTAAGTTAATTTTTATTCGGAAAAGCTTCGAACATTACAATTTACAATAACCATGATAACATTTCCAGAGGAATGGGTTTGTACTTTTTCTGAGTACCAAGTTTTACAGAAGTTCAAAATTACCAACATTTTGATGTTGGTAATTACCAACAGCTAGAATCTAGGTAATTGTGACTTATAAGTAGGAATGGATCCAAAGACTATTCTGAAGGTAGAAGTAGCATGTGTGAAACATGGCCTTATTTTTGGTAAAATATTTCTGATAACTTTGATTTACTTAGTTGCATAGGTAGATCTCTACTTTTCGACTTGAACAGATGTCCACCCCTTACATCACATTTCCCAGATCAAAGAAAGTAAGGAAAGAAAGCAGAGAACTTGGGCAGAACTGCTTATCATGAAAACTCTCCTCTTGTAGGATAGAATCATAGAAGCTATCTGTTTAATTTATTCATGAATATATAGAAAGTAGGCATAAATTTACTCAGAGTACATGGAATTATTTACTGACAATTACTCTACTCATTGGTGGTAGTGTACAAACAATTTATTGAATTTTTTGTGACAACCATTTTGCGTTTGATTGGATTTTCCACAGATCTACATGATGTAAAAGTTGAGGAATAAATACATAAGGAATTACCTACGAGCTACCTTACTAGCCTACCTAGTAACTGTAAATTTACATTGTAAACTTACCCGATTCCCACTGGAACTTTCGTCGACAAACTTATCAGCCATATTTCCTGATTTTTTTTAAAACAGTCAGGTGGCGACTTTTAACTATTCATGAAACGCATGCACCACACTACAACAAGTTAGACGTTTCCAAGACCTTCATTAGCGATCCCGATCCGTGCCGATGAAAATGGCAAAGTCGACATTGTAATTAGACGAGATCAAAGAGTTCAAACACACCAGTTCTGCTCATAATTAAGATAGCCTCGCGTTAATTAACACCATTCAATAACCTTACAATTAATCTGGTACAATCTGAGATTTTGCAAAGAAGTGTTCTTTAGTGCATCGAACAAACGGAAAAACATCATTTGTTTTTCTTGCAATTTCCACTTTCGGTCCGAAATTTGCCGCCATCATGTTGTTTTACGAACGCTATCTGAATCGCCGAGCCCGATGATAAAATCGGATACCATTTTTTAACATATGTACGATATATCTCAAGAAACACAAGCCGAGGCCAAAGGAATTCCAATTTACACATTAAAATCACTTAGTTATCCTTGTTTAGAATATACTAATATATATTTGAAAAAAGAAAGCGTTGGAATGATTTTACATAATGTGTTTGGTTGTAAGGATAGCCTTTCCACTTATAACACAGTTTTGAAATGGCTTTGTTGTAAACTTGATTCAACAACAAAAATACTTTCATACTTCAGTTATTTAATAAAAATATATTTTTGTTTCAAATTAAAAATAGGTAGAACTATAACCAAACAATGGCAAAAAGAAAGAAAAAATGTCTTTAAGCCTACATATATCCAAATTCGCATCCAATTAAAGATACGGCATGGCATGTAATATTACATAATATAATAGAGTTTTTTTACCTTTGGGGTAATAAAAGCTAAAAAAGTGTTCACATCATGAAAGTAACATATTTCAAAAATAAACATTGCTTGTGTTATTTGTTTGTATGTTGAATTATCACCAGGCCATAGCAAAAATATTGGATTTCGCATGGTTTTCTCGTAGACTGCCACTTAAACATGTGAATAAAAATAACTCTGTATTTGAGACCTTAAGAAATGCAAAATATAGAAGACTCCCGTGTGTGGGCGATGATATAGGTGGACCGTTAAGGCCTGTTGGGCCTCTTGGTTTTCACAAATCTGAGGTTGTATCGCATGCTCGTGGAGAAAAATATTATTTGTAAATTAATGTTGAACCAAAAGTATGGGGAGTATGGATGCAAAAAGGCTACACATGTCAGAATAGGAAGCATATTGGAATACAATGGAAATGGCTTTTTCTGAGTTAGCCAAATATTGCTACTAAAATTTGTTTAAAAGAAGTAGGGTCCCTTTGATGTTTAACTCCAAATTCTACTTGCATCTCAGACACTGTTTCTTATATGAGTAGTAGTATATTTGATCAAATTGAGCAGTTAAGAACTGATTTGCTCGTCCTGATCTTTACGCTGATTTGATGATCGACTGAATATTCCTTTCAGTTGCCGCTACACGCTACAGACACCTAACCCTATGCTTACTTACATTTGGAGAAGGGAGGCCAGGAAACAACTGGTATGTTATGTGTATCATTCTCAGACATTTCAAAGGCAACCTCTTTCAAAATTTAATCAAGCGTGTTTAAAGGACTGATGAAGATTCAAATAATATACATGCATGCCAATTTGGGAAATCACAAGTCAAATTTCATTGCAGTTAAAAATCTTAAAGAGGATAACCTCATAGATTTATGTTTTGCTGAAAGCTGATTTAAACTTTGAATCCAATTTACAAACTAGGAAAGAATTTCAGTTTTTAGTGTATACTACAAGTTTCTTCAACCCCCCACCCCCCACCCAGCTTCCTCCTCTTCTCTCAATCTTTTATTATTCAGGAGATTCTGCACTCAGTTATGTCCTTACTTTTCAGTTTGAATATCGGCAAAAAGCTCAGTTTACGAAGCTGAAGTGGAGAATTATCCTTGGAAAGTTGAGCGAGCAGAGATAAACACGACAGAGGGGTAAATGTAAACCAGACCTTGTTAACAAATAATGCAGAATACCCTGTGGATCATTACTGTAAAGGGCATGTCATTTTTTGTGGATCATTACTGTAAAAGGCTGTCATTTGTGGATCATTACATGTAAAAGGCTGTTCAGTGTTTGTTTTTATGATCATTACTGTAAAGAGCTGTCATTTTGTGGGATCATTACTGTTACAGGGCTGTCATTTTGTGGAATCATTACTGTTACAGGGGCTGTCATTTTGTGGACATTTAAAAAACTTTTTGGATACAAGGGGCTGTACATTTGTGGATCATTTATCTGTACAGGCTGTCATTGTGATCATTACTGTAAAAGAGCTGTCATTTTTGTGGGATCATTACTGTAAAGAGCTGTCATTTTGTGGATCTTACTGTACAGGGCTGCATTTTGTGGGATCCATTACTCGCTACAGGGCTTGTATTTTTGTGGATCATTACTGTACAAGGGCTGTCATTATTGTGATCATTACTGTACAGGGCTGTCATTTGTGGATCATACTGATACAGTGCTGTCATTTTGTGGATCATTACTGTACAGGGCTGTCATTTTGGGATCATTACTGTACAGGGCTGTCATTTTGTGGATCATTACTGTTACAGTGCTGTCATTTGTGGTGGATCATTACTGTACAGGGCTGTCATTTTTGGATCCTTACTGATACAGTGCTGTCATTTTTGTGGATCATTTACTGTACAGGGCTGTCAATTTGTGGCACCTAACAATATAACTGAATTACAAGGGCTGTCATTTGTGCAACAAAATTTCATAACTAGTAACATGTGCTCGCTCATTCTTGCTCAGAATCCCAAATATCATGCATCACAGGCATGATACAAAAAATAATATTAAGTGAGATCTCTACTGTAACAGTGGCTGATCATTTTGTGAGATACATAATACTGTAAACGAGTCATTTTGTGGAATCAATTACTCCCCTAACAAGATGCTTCATTTTGATGGAATCATTACTGCCTCATAAAACAAGTGCTGATACAAATTTAATTAGATGGACATTACTGATACCAGGCTAGGTCATTTTGTGAGGATCATTTACCCTGATAACAGTAGACATAGTCATTTTGTGGATCCGCATATATACTGATAACGGCCATAGTCCTACCTTTGTGGCATCCATTTACTGTACGAGGGCTGCATTTCTTGTCGCCCCAGACATCACATATCCAACTGTATAAGAGCATGTCATTTTGTGGATCATTACTGATAACACCAGGATTAAGCTGGGTCATATTATTGTGACCAACATCAAATCTACATAGATACCCCAGGACGCTGTCACACATCTTGTGGAACCTCATTACTGATACCAACAAAAAGAGGCTTGTCATTTATTGTCACATTACTGAAACCCCAAGGCGTCATATTGGTAGAAGGATCCCAATCTACTGATCAAAAGGGGGCCTGTCATTAATACAGTAAGAGAAATCATTACTGTACCACCCGAGCTGTCCCATTTGGGCAATCAATCTAACTATGTAGCCAGGGCATAGTCCGATTTCGTGGTTCTGATAACAGGCTGTCACAATATGTCTGTGGAATACAATATAACATGTAAAGACCCTGATAACATGTCTTGATAGAAGAATTCACCATTACTAGCTACACGTCGGCTTGGCACTTTGTGGAATCGCAATATACATAGAATACAAGCCTAGCTGTCATTTTGTGAGATCAATTATACATCAGACCAGGGCTGTCATTTTTTGATGGATCATTTACTGTAACAGTGCTGTCGATATTATGTGGATCCTTAAACGATACAGGCTGTCACAACCTTATTGTCAGCCGAATCATTAACTACGCCTCGGGCTGTCAAAATAATTTGTAAAATACATTACTAGCCTCAAAGACGCATAGTCATCTTTGTGGAACACCAAAAGATCAGTACATGTACAGTTGCTAAAGTCATGTCTAGATGGAGCCAAAATATTACTGCCTAAGCAGGGCTGCCTCACTCCTCCTCCCTGTAGAGAATACAAATTATACTAAGATAAAGAGCGCCTGTAACGAGTTCGTGGATCATACTGATAAAAGAGGCCCGCATTTTGTGGAATCATTACTGTACCCAGGTCGTCATTTCTGCTGGTAATACATAGAATATAAAGAGAGCTAGTACAATTATGTGGAAACATCTACTCGATACATGGCTGTCCAATTTTGTGGGAATCCATTACTGAAATAAAAGGCGCCTGCATTTGTGAATCTTACTGTAAAGAAGGGTTCATTTTGTGGATCAACTTTTAACGGGCGTGTCTCATTAATGCATGGGAGAACAATGAAACTTTCAAAGATAAGATCAATTATCTCTCAGTATTCACATTTGGGTTTAAATTTCGTGGATAGTAAAGATACTGAATTAGAATCATCCCCATACATGAACAGTAATTTTGCAGGTAGTTATCCGCGATTGTTGATTGTAATCGCAAATAAAGCGAAAATAAAAACTACCGCGGAATATCCCCTACAGAATTTGCCATTCATTCATTTGCGCATTTATACTTTCAATTTTGTGAGAGCATTATCAGAATTGCTTTTTGTACACTCATTAGCCAATTCACAAGATCTTAATCATCAAGGAATATATGAAATCTGTTTTACTTCCCAGGATTTGAAAAACCAAATGGACGTAGCAGAAAAAAGACGGCCTGACATTGTTTAAAAAGATTTCCTGGAAATATGAAGTTGTATCCGCAACATCATTTCATATACTTATACCATGAAGCGTTGCAGGGCTGTATCATGTTATTGTTTTATATTGTCATGGGTATATCGGACAGAGGGTGCAAAAGCATGACAGAGGTGTTATCTTTGGTGAGAATGGTAATATTACAGAGAAACGCCGTTCACTCTGACCCCTGTGTTTAGTGGAAGGACGAAGTGAAGAGCTAGTATGGAATAATCTATGCATAACTCATCACAAAATAAATTCCAAAACAAAAAGAGAACAATAAACTTAATACTGAGAAGTGAGAACTGGAAATTGTGAAAATTTTCACATTTTTCTACATGATGGCCATGATTGCAGGAAAAACATATGGAACCTGACAAACATAACAATGAACTTAATTTGCTTGTCAAAGAAAACTAGTTCAACAATTTGTTGTATAAAACCCACACACCTTTACAAGAAAGATAAAGTTTTAACCTAATTATATTAAAAAAAGAATATGATGATCATAAGTCCTTAATTGAATGTGTATTTATTAATAAATTCAGTGCCCTTGAAATTTTAAAAACAAATTCGAACACCAATACATAGATATTTACATCAAAACGTTAAAGATAAAAGGGTACATGATTTTATATTCATAGAATACATGCTCCAACTGCCTACTCTAAAGAAATTAATATTGTGCCTATAATACCTCCAAATACACACCTCTTTAGAAAAAAACTTGCCCAACTTTTGAAAAATCATCATTAAAATAAAAAAATTCTTGGGAAAAAAGGATAACAAATTCATCCAATACACCATGTTTAACAAAAAATCTCTTCACCACAAGTTCCCTATTAAAAATCCGCTAACTTTCTTCATATTTATTAGAACATTGCACGTTTTTCGTCCCAGAGCCCCGTAGCAGTCCTAGAACTCCTCTCACATGGGAGGAAGGAACAGTAGATTGTTGGTCCCGAAAGGAAATGCCAGCGTCAATCCGTCTGTTCATCCTCCCACCTTATCAGTACACAACTCAAATCTCCCAAGAGACCAACCACAAATATACCCTCCCATGGGAATAGCTGAATAAAAAAAATTTTTAGCATGAAGCTTTAGAAATCAAGGTATGAAACCTGTAATACCGCGGAATGCGTTTCAGAAGTTCATTGGATCCATACTACTTCCCTGTTTAAACCGTACCACCGGCCAGCTTTGGAAAGTTATTTCAAAGGAACAAAGTGCTCACAAATATACAACAATTTTCCTTCAGTCACATATTTCTCAGCAAACTATTTATCACGCTAAACTGATATTTTGCATGGAAGCTTTATATAGGTATGGATTATCCATTGGATGCATTTTCAGATCATCGGACAGTCTACTTCCTTGTTTGCCGAGAACTTAGAATTTTAAACATTAGTGCCCAAATACCAACATTTTTCGTAAACATATAATTCTCAGGGCAACTACATGTATGTATCACAAGCTACTGATAATTTTGCGCCTGAAGCTTTGATATAGGTATGATGTATCGTGGGATTCATTCAGATTCAGGACATCTACTTCCTGTTTGCTGAGAACTTTAAATTTCTATAGTACCCACATGCAACATTTTTCGTAACATAATTCTCAGCAACTATGTATCACAGACTACTGATATTTTTCATGAAACTTTATATAGGTATGGTGTATTGTGGGATGCATTTTCAGATTCATCGGACATTTACTTCCTGTTTGCCGAGGACCTGGAAATATGTACAACTATATTGACAGTTTTAATAGGCTTACAGCGGGGGTATCACTAGTGAGCATTGGCTCACAGATTTCTTGTTTTGTTTATTTTCAAGTGACAAAATATCAGAAGATGCTCAAGAAAAGATTGGAGAACATAGAAAACTATGAGATTCCCAAGGAAGAGTTTGCCTTCCCTGCCATTCCGGATGGTTCCATTGCTGCGTACACGTTCTCTCTGTCTGATGGAGTTCGGTGGAGGGTGAGTTGTTCTGTACTGTACAATAGTGAGAGATTCTTAGACACCTTGTGGACAATGTATATGGAACTTATATACTTGGATTTTTACTACCTAGTTATTTTACACCTGTTCACCAATTTGCTTCCATTTTGCACATTGGAATTTAATAATTTATATTTGATTGTGTATAATTCACACAGTAAACTTAATGACTCGTAACAGTGATTTTTAACAGTTAACAAGTTAATGATGATGGAATGTACATATAACTTATTAAGTAGGTTGAATCCAATATTACTTGTAACATTGAATGGCCCCCCACAATGAAGAAAGGGTGCATATCAATACAAATGAAGTCATTTTGTAGCTGAAAACTCCAAGTTCAGAAATCGATGATGAAGACGAGAGACAAAGCACACAAATGAGTCAGGAAATTGATCAAAATTACGATAAAGATATAGATGACTTTGACGATGATGACGGGGCATCTATGTGTGGGTATTGATCATGTGACCTCATCGTCACATGCTTAAAGCTGCCGTGAAATGAATTTTGTAGGCTACAGAAGTGTTCATTTCTCTGAAATACCTTCCCTGTATAGCGTTGTATCTGACATACAACTAGTGCTGCCATGTCTAGCTCTTTGATTGAGTGCTCTATCTGTGTAGACTGCTAAGGTTTGCTTGCAGATATGTACTGTGTGATATTTTCTCCGGAAATGATGAGTACATGCATTCACTTACCGCACATTCTCTGTATATATGTGTATGACATATAATGCTTGATATAAACCGATGGATTGTACAGTGTAACAATGCAACACGTCTGTATTATAAATCAGACTGAAATGATATAATATATGTATAGGAATCCAATTCGCATGTACTTTCATTTAAAAAAGAAAACTTTGCCCTAAAGACTTACTCAATGTAAAGTTGAATTTTATGCCAGTAGTTTTACATAAGTATACAGTTTGATCGATATATAAAGTGTAAGTTAACTTAGAAAAATTACCAGTGTACATGTTTCTATCTTAGAGCGTTGAAAATGTGTTACTTGTACCAAACGTGCACTAATGCTTAGGAGAAACAACAATGAGAGCTGTCTTTAATCGAGCTTTCAAGTAAAGTAACTAGAAGGTTGAAGGGCAAATTAACACTAACCTGGAATGTGGAAAGTTTTGCAGTAATTCAGGTCATGAGACGTAGATTAGGGATTGTTTGATACAATATGCTTCATTTACTCGGGGAGTCAGGCTTCATTTACTCGGGGAGTCAGGGGTAGCTTGGATTGTAGCTTGATTTGGCCACAAAAACCAACAGCTTTCCACAAGAGGATCGAACTGAATGCTGGCATGTTTTATAGACTAGTTGTGAAAAGTGGACAGTATGCTTTATGAAACCTGATTATTTCTGCGTGTAATCATTGGTAAAGTTAAAAAGTTCTTCATCTTATATAAAAGAAATGAGTGAAAATTACGCTTGAATTTTGAGTGAGTCATGCCCTCCCTCTAAATATGAATATATTCAAAAGAGATCGAGAAATATTTAAATCTGTCCACTTTTCACCATTATAGATTTAAACACCTAATGAATAACTGACCGTAAATGTAATCCTTTTACAGAGAGAAGGAGTGAGGGATTTGGTATGTGTGTATGTTAGTGGTGTTGGCTTAACTCCCTTTGGGTCAATGTTTAGTCAAGCATTTAAACTTTAGCAGTAGATGCTGTTTACTTTATGTTTAATTGCTTGGTGAATCATAACTGACCATTCATTATTCAATTAACATTTAATAGCTTGCCATTTAACTTTTATTTCTGTCTTATTTGAGTAGGATGAAGAGGTAAGACAAGTCACTGGGTACAGGCCAGATTTTCATTTCATGAACGGGTTGCATATTTTTGGTTTAGGTGAAAAATACGCACTTCTGAGTTCATTGGCTCACACGAATCCTGGTCACCAGTGGGTTTTCCTCATCAACATTTGCTTTCTTACCTTGTACAATGTTTCTTTTCAATTAGAATTTGTCTTTCAGTTTACTAATTTATTTCAAGCTCACCGAGCTGAAGAACATATAGTGCAAGCTATTGTCATCATATGGTCTCCGTAGTCTATAGTAGGCAAACTTCTCCAACATTATGGTTGCAATTCAAGTCATCTGATTGTGCTTCAAATGTTTTCATTGACAATGGACCCTAAAAAGTATGGTTACTTTTTGCAATATCATGAATTCCTATACGGATACCATGGCTGTATCCTTCTCCAGAATGGTTGCATCTTCAGTCGACACTCAGTTTGCCTAGAGGTGTGGTACAACTATTGTTACTTTAAAAAGTCAACAAAATTTGATCAGCTGAAACAAAATGATTGTCTTCTTCAGAACAGAACACAGTTACACCCCTAAACTAGCAATCTGCAAAAGTGTATTGGCATTTTGGATTTTTTTCCTTCAGAATGGGTGCATGCACAGCAATCAAGCTGCAATGATGTAGCCCTCTTTGATTTTTTAAGAATTGATATTTCTAGAAATATATCAGAAGGATGAAAATTTAGGGGAGCTCTAATGTTGGATCTAACATCAACCATCCTTCATATGTTTCCCCTGTGGTCAGTTTGAACTATGTGTACATAATACATATATTCCTCTAGTGGCCCTACAGCAGCGGGTACTTTTTGATGTAATCTAAAATTGAATGTTTTGATTCGTAGTCTAGTGCATGCAGTCTTCTGTTATTTGAGCCAGACTTTTGAGAGCCTCTTGTCTCTCAGCGAGTTCATGGAGAGTTGGGGAAAATCACAAATAATTCTGAATCAGCAGAATTGTGGTCCTCCGATTTTTTTACTATGCAGGGCTTGGTCAAAAAACAGCAATCCATGTACTATTTAAGTATGTCCCATGTACCAGTAAATACTATTTTTTTATAATTAAACAATAAATGTTTTGGGGCTCACATTTTGGAACATGTTTGGACCAGTGTAGAATAGAAACAGATCACATGGTTGCAGACAGAACTGTTTTGTGGAAAGAACTTTGGCATTGAGCACATAGTAGCACATGTAATTTTGTATCAACATGTTTCATTGGTCTTTTCAGCATTTTCAGACTAACCAGCATAGAGCACCTACATGTAATCATAATTTCACAGAGTCTTTATTTCAGACATCTTGTTTCTGGCAATAATGAACACAAATATCAAGTATTACAATATGTATGATTTTTAGATTGTTTTCATGCTTTTTCCAAAATACTTGTTTCATATATCATAATCATATCATACATAACTGGTATCTTCTTATCATTGAAAATCTACAGAAATATAGAGAAAAACAGGAGAAATTACATGCTAGACGAATAGCTCACTCTTCTCTGAGCCGGTACAGTATTAGACTGGGACTGTCTAGAGGGCAGTCTCGACAAGGTAAAAGGTTAGGGGTCAAATGTCAAGTTGCAACACCCAACTGTGGAATGAATTGCACCACGTTTGTTTTGGTATGGATGTCACATTGTGTTTGTCTAGCTTTTTCGCAGGTGTAGATAAATTTGCTTAGGAGATGTATCTGTGAACATGCACATGTAGAGTGCAACGTACCAAAGGACAGGGATGCTGTTTGTTTTTTAAATTCTTTTGAAGGTATTCTGTCATTCATGTTTCATATGTGGGAAACTTTTCTGTTTGGAACTGTTCTGTGCTGTGGTGTATAATCTTGTTGTGAATCTCATTAATGCGGGTCTTTAGTCTTGCCAGCATTGTAACATTTCATTCAAACTATCTGTTTCTTATTCCATTTAGATGTATTTAGGAGCTATTGCGTTCATTAATGCGCCTAATTAATTTCCAATACATGATCATATTATGATTTAACATAATTCTAACAAGTTCTGTCAATGATATTAGATTAATTGTAGTTAAGAATTGAATTGTTACTGCGACCTTGACTTGTGAGGTGTAGTTTGTCCTTGGTGAGATTTGATATGTCTAATTACAGGACATGTCCTCAGATGATGCTGCAAGTATTCTAGGCAGTCCATTAGATCGATCGGACACGGGCACCACTCGAGGAGGAACCAGTCACAAGACTTTAGAACAACTCAAAAAGAGGCGGAGATCCCATGTATTAAATGTGCCACCAGGGGGCACTATGACTAGAAATAACACTGAATCAAGTGCTACGATTTCTGTTAAGGACTGACCTAGACATCTTTTACACACGCGATATCTTCAGCCTTGTGATCCTGGTGTGATATCTCATGTTTATCTTTGTTTACATATGCTTTACATTGTTTTATTATTCTTATTGATAATAAAATAAAGATTTGTTATTTTCATAGATTAATGTGTTATTTTGTACAAAAGCAAATGATGAGTATGCACACTATGTATGTACTGTTACAAAGCTAAACTTTCAGGCACAAGTATGTGCTATAAGGAAATAAATACAAGTACCAAGACTGTTGTAGTGGAGGAAAAGAGAAAGTGTTGCAAGTATCAAAATCATTATAAACTGGTAATTTACTCTATTTGGCAAAAATTGCAATGCTATTATTTGTACTCCTGTGGGAATCTTAACTCAAGATATCTCTGGATTTAACCTGTTTAGCAACAGAATTTAAAGGGGAGAAATATATATCCAATAGCTATTCATGCATTTTTGGAAATATTGTGACTATGCACACTTGTGTTGCGGTCTTAAATTAAGCTCTTTATTTGTAAACTTGGATGTATAAGTTTTCCATACTGTATTGATGGACAACGCAATCATCGAAGCCTGCATTGTGTGAGGTATGAACTGTCGCCATCGTATAGATGTGAGCAGCACCAATAGATTCCACATAGGATATGGTGTACAATTACTGGTCTTGTGAATTTTGTCACTGAATTTAAGAATGGTGGTTCAAATAAAACTGCAGGTGAGCTCCGGACTGGTGATTGCCACATAAATGTACAGCCTCCAGTACCTGGGTTTGGATTCAATATTAAGACTATAATTGCCAGTTTGATCGCTGTGTTTTGTGCCCTACACAAAGAAAATAGGAATTTGAGAGTGGTAGATCATTTTGAGAATACTTTAAATCCAGAATTTGTAAAACTAAAGTATAAGTTGTAAATTTTACAACATATGTGCCAGGCGCATAACTGAAACATTCTCTGGAAATAATAATAGATGAGAAAAATATAAATCATTGTTTTTATTTCTTTATTTTTGTACAATTTTGAACAAAAAAAATTACCTTTACAAATGACTGAATAACTGTATCACAGAGATCAAAGTCACGTTTACAGAACTGCTTTGTATACATAAGTATACACAGTAAATGTACTCTATAAATACCACTGCAAAATCTATAAATAATATGCAGTGAAATACATAAAACAATGAACCCTGTATAAGTAATGTATGCAGTACTAACAATATACAATGTATTGTAAACTTCATCAATAAAGTAGGGGTCAGCAGGTTCAGAGGAAACATTTTTAGATATTCAAGGCACAATAAAATGTATTAAATAGTATACAATATATCACATTCTGAATATAGGACGGAAGTACAAAAAACCCACTACTCAAAAATGTTTTGGCAGCAGAGATGCACGAGATTAGATTCAGCAGTTTGAAATAAGATCACAGCTTCAGTCAGCAACCTTGTATAAAAGATATTCATCGTATCAACATCTACAAATGTACATTCATGACATTAACTCACATTTCAAACACAACATACATTTTAAAATTAATGCATTTTTATAATGTGCATTAAAACAACAATATCAATAGTTTGTAGGACATCAAATTTTAAAATAAAACTCAACAATGCACATCAGTCATCTAGCTGACACAACATGGCAATTCCTCTCATAACCCAGAAATCGGACGGATGTCTGGACGGTATATCGACGGCAGTCACAAAGTTGGTGGAGTGTCCTGTTGACGATAATGTACCGGCCCTCGATGACGTTCGGTACAGAGGACATTTATAAGTCTGTTTAGTAGGGGCACTGTGAGAGTCAGCGGTGGAGCCTCTGGATTCAGTCTTTTCTGGGGTGTCTGAGGTGGAAATCTGAAAGGAAAAACTTTATGGTTAATATTGACATTTCCAATGTTTCTCCCATTATATTGTTACAAATTGGAATGACAGCTGAAATAGCAGTTGCAGTGGTAAACTGGGAATTCTTAACAGAAACTAGACCTGTCCTTTCGGGACGAATACCCTCCACCAGGTGCCCTACTCATACAATGAACAAAACAGACTTACTCACATTAAATGAGAAGTTGAGCAATCATTCGGTCAGCTAGTAAATTATTGTTCAGGAGGAGTTACATACAATGTATAAAGGCATATGTTGATGAAAAATGCCCAAGTCCAAATAGTCACATCTCCTACATAAACTGTTTGAGATAAAATTCCTGACAAAATGCACATCTCCATTATGTAAATATAGCACTCCACTAAGTTTCATTAAAATCCTGCAAGTTGTTTTATAGGAGGAATTGTGGAAAACATTTTGGTAGACTGGGTGAAACCTATATACCCTCCAAACTTAGTTTGTGGGGGCTGTAAAGAAAGTAATATGTAAACATAAGAAATAAAGAGCTAGGTTCGTTATCCAGCAAA
>CAJDSM010142339.1:82-10201 GCA_903981925.1 Ostrea lurida | reverse complement strand
TGAGGAATTGTTGTATAATGTGTGGAGAAATAAGCCCTGGTGAAATCAAAATCAACTCTAAAGTTCAGATACGTATATTTTGATTGATTTCAATTCCACTTTATCAATAACAACACAAAAAGGCGAAGTTAACACTGTGTCAAACGTAATCATGATCAAAAAACATATACAAAATCGAGTTTAGGGCAACACGGACCTCTGACAAAAGCGAAGGTAGGATAAAGTGCCATGGAGGGGTAAGCATCCTCTGTCAACCGGTCACACCAGCCTTGACCCCCAATTGTTTCCACCACATTACCAGAACTATTAATGTGATGCAGTTAAGTTCTTTCTTAGAATGGGATTTATTATTATTATTATTATTATTATTATGCACATTTATATAGCGCCACTATATAATTAAAGAATTACTCTAAGGCGCTTACATAAAAGTCCAAAATATTTAGAAGAATATATGTAAAACACAACGATCAGTGACAATGACAGTTAACCACAAGCAAACAACAATCCAACAATCCATAAAATCTAAAATTTTGCTGTCTAAGTTGTTTTTTTTTTTTTTTTTTTTTTTGTAGTCAATCACATTATGATAACAAAATGTTAGTTTTAATAATTATATAAGAGTCAAATTCAGCACAGTGTTCATAGGTTAAAAGCACTTTTAAAAAGGTAGGTCTTTAAATTTCTTTAAAATCACAGATTGATGTTTCAAACGAAGGTGTTTGGAAGGACTGTTCCACAGACTTGCTGATGAGGCATCAACCGCCTGTCACATACATTTTTTCCGCACAATTGGTATATTTAACAAAACCGAATCTTCTGATCGCAGTTGACCTTGTTGGATGGTAGAATTGACCAAGTCCTGGATGTACACTGGAGATAGGCCACGTAGAGCTTTGAAAGTATTTACTAGGATTTTGTACTGAATTCGGAAAGTAACAGGTAGCCAATGTAGAGAGATTAAAGTGGGGTGATATGGTCGTGTTGTGGAAGAGCGAGTCATAGTCGAGCAGCAGTGTTCTGTACTATTTTGCAGTTTCGTTAAAGACGCTGTTTTAACAGAGTAGAGAGTGCATTTCCGTAGTCAAGGCGAGACATTACAAGTGACTCTGATGATTGTGTCGAATCACGCGACATCGGTTATGAAGTTTCTTAATTCTACCGATGTTTTTAAGTTGGATGTAGCACATTTTGATTAGATGTTTTATTTGGGGATCCATGGAAAGAGATCTATCAAAGAAAACACCAAGGTTTTTTACGCACGACACACTTGTAATGACTGATCCCTCCAAATGTGAGTTGACAATCTAGGAAGTCACCTGATTCTTCTTTTGGGAGCAAAAATGATCAGTTCAGATTTGTCTTGATTTAGTTTAGGATATTTGACTGCACCGGAGCAGGAGCTTATATCTGAGAGGCACTGTTGAAGTCTACTGCAATTCTGGTCCAGGTGTCGTTAGGTTTTATAACCTGTATACCTGCGTGTCGTCGGCATAACAGTGATAGCACATGTCATGAACGTCGGCATATTTCACCAATGGGTTTAGAAAACATGCAATAAAAGCGTGGTCCCACACAAGCCCTGGGGAACCCAAACATAGCTGAGCATCGCTGGAAAACTGTTTTACCAATTGCAAACCTGCTGACTGCGGCCAGAGAGATATGATCTAAACCATGCCAATGCTGATCCAGTAATTCTCATAAGAATATTCCATACGGCCAATGAGATATGTTGTGATCTATCACATCAAAGGCGGCAGAAAGGTCGAGCATCACAAGGGCCACACAAGAATTTCCATCTAATACAGACACAATGTCCATGATGAACACGTAATAGGGCAAGTTTCGGTAGAGTGACAAGCGCGATTAGCAGATTGCACGTGGTCGTTGATATCATTTATATCTAGGTGAGAATGCAAGCAAAAATTCTATTGATGTTGAACGATCTTTATGTGTTGCATTGTCACACTTGTTGAAGGTAAATTAAAGTGTATAATTCCAGGACATTGTACTACTCCTCATTCCCTACAAGTCTATTACATCTATGCAATGACGTCATAGATAAAAACACACTTCTCATTCTGTTATCATAATTATTAAAATTGATGCAATCACCATTTGTTTTACACGTAAAGTTTGTAAATAAAAATGTTTAATGGTTTGGGAAATAACTTGCGTAAAAAGGAGTATGCACTGCCTTAAATACTTGTGTAACTGTCACCCTAAGCTTATTGTTGTCTTCACTAGACAAAGGAAGCAAATTGTATTCGAAACTATTGCATGAAAACTGGGTTACAATTGTTATACAAAACATTAAACTGAGTTTACAGAGGCTATATAATTTGTAGAATGCTGTCGTTAAGCGTACAATAGTTCATATAAAAATATAAATCATACCGGTACCAATGTTTGAATGCACCAGATGAACATTTCGCCTAATCATTGTCATTTCACTGATGCTAATACCGAACATTGAAAAATGCGAAGAGATATTAGAAATTTAAGGTGGCCCACTACATCTGGGAAAAAGTTTCATGATTTAATTATGAACGATATGATGATATATAATATTATACACGTGAAAATGGTGGGATATATGAAATTGATTATAAAAAAACATGATTTTCAAAGATTTCTCGCAATAATTTTGAACAAAGTTCCTCGGGACCGGCGGATTACCAATCCGATGCTTTGCCTACTGAGCTATGAAGTTATACGACCAAATTGCATGAAAACAAGTTTATTTCACAAACTATTCAAATCGCCCACTTGTGACATTGTGTCATAAAGAGTACATTCTTTAGTGTAGTGGGCTACCTTAAAGAAACTGAACAATGTAGAGGCAAAGATCGCATTGTGAAATCAGTAAGTAAACCATACAGTCTCTTAAACGAAGATAAAATGAATAATATCAAAGCTCATATCTGTGACACATTAATTCCTACCTCGAATTATAAACAGGAATAAAGCTACGAGATTGGTCGTCATTTTTATACATGCATATTATATGATTACTTGAAATTAGCCGATGTAGTAATGTGGGGCATAACTTGGATGTTTGGACTAAGAAAATCGAAACATAATATACAAATAGGCGTAGGTAACATCGCATTAAACGTAATCATAATCCAAAAAAACATATACAAATCGAGTGTTGGGCAACATGGACCTCCGACAAAGCGAAGGTAGGATCAGGTGCCATGGAGGAGTAAGCATCCCTGCTGACCGGTCACACCCGCCTTGAGCCCGTAGTCGAAAAAAGTAAACGGGTTACAGCGTAGTCAAATCTAGTAAGAAAATGACAGTCTAACAAATAGTATGAAACAAATCAGTCAACATATGACTTAGGATACTTTGTAATCGCCAAACGAGGTCATTATAAGCGACCGTAGAGTTGCAAAATGATGACTTTAAATGACATTCGTTATACACCCTGCAGCTTCAACTTTTTGTTAGTAGTTGGCCTCGCTTTAGAAAAATCCGCATACGCATAACATGCTCTGCGTATCGAATCAACTGCGAGATATATACACCATCATCAGGTGATAGTGGTAATATTACTAAATAGAAAGGAAAGTTGACGACTGCAAAGTTAAAGTCATCACGCTTATATATAGTGTAGTTGTCAGTCTGCCATTAGAGTCAATGTTAAGTAAAATATCCAAATATGAAGCAGATCTGTCAGATTCTGTGTTGTCCTTGATATCGAGTTCTTCGGGATATATCAAATGAACATAATTGTGAATCATGATTGTTAATCTGATAACACATCATCTACTACCTATAATGTAGAGGTTGAAGGACACGGCAGTTTTTTTTTTTTTTTTTTTTTTTTTTTTTTTTTTTTATCCCGTAAACAGTTTTTGTACAAAATTTGCTTCATATGAATATAAAAATAAGTGTGCAATAGAGGGGGCACAATGTAAGTGGAGACGATTATGATACTACCTCACACGGACTTGTTGAGAAGACCTCTGTCTCACAAAGACTACATAAATATTATCTATAAAAAACACCAAGCATGTTCTTAATATCAACTTCAAAGACTTGTTGTGGCAATCAGAGTGTTTCTATCAAAATATATCTGTCTTTGTTTCTTCCAACCGACAAGAAATTCTATTTCGGGTGCCATTTTTTGTGTTAGAAAATACAATATCTATAATCTGAAAAGAGCCTAGATTTTAATTTATGAGGAATCGTGGTATAAAGTGGGAGAACGGTGAAACGATTTTGATAGTCAATTTTTAAAATTCTCGTGATTTTAAGAGTTATTCCAAAGCTCTTTAGAATTTTTAAGAATCCACACTGAATTGACACCCACTTCTGGAATAAAAGTAGTGGAACAGTATCTCTGAATAGCTCTTTAAGTTTAGCTGTTACGTAGTCTTAGTTAAGAGTAAAGAAAATATCTATACAAAAATGCGAAAATAATATAGATTAAACGAACAAAACCAACGTCGCGTCGAAGTTTAGGATCTTAGTATATGTTGTTGACAAGTGTTCGAGGTCCTCTATAGCACACACACACAAAGTTCCCTTCACTGCGGTACACATCACTGACAATTCTGTAAATACAATAAGCGAAGTTGTTAATGTAATCATAATCGAAAAAAAAAACATATTCAAAACATTGCACTTAATACGACGTCACGAGTGCAACTGTTTACGTCGGACAACAAAACGTCACAATCAACTGTTCACGTCGACATATTACGACCGTCACAATTACAGACCTTCACGTCGCCACTGAGTAATGGTTTTTCACGTTAAGTAAGACGACTGTTTTATTTGCACAATGTGCTATACTATTTGAAACAACGAAGGGAGTGTAATGAAATATCATGCATCTAATAACTACCAAACCATAATCAATTTGGTTTAAATTGATTTAATTGAACCGTTATCAATGGCAAGGTACCTCCGGTACATCGACGACTTCGACGCGTCTAAAACGTCCGTCCAAAACGCATGCCGATTTTATTCCATTGCTTTATAAACTCCCCCCTTTTAAAATTTCTGGATTCTGTCATGAATTTTCTCTTTTAGCAACATTAAATCCTCGGCAATGTTTTTAATTTAAATACAATGCAAAATAAATTACTACGTACAAGGTTATTTTTATTTTTAATTGTATTAACTTTACATTAAGACATTTTGATTTTTTCTCTGTATACTCTATTGGCTGCATTTGCGAATTTACTCGTCTAATAATGCAACATGTCTTGAAGGAGAGAACCATCGACAAACCGATACTCGTTTCTGCTTCTTCAAAGTTTGATTTTTCTTTGTCTTAAAAAAAATCATAAATATACGAAGTTCGGTTGATCAACTGTATTATCAGTAAGCATTAATCCAACCAAGCAGGTCATGGCAAAAGAAGTACTTCGTTACAAGAAAATAAAAGATGTTTCCATATTTTTTATTAGTTTGATATCTGAAAAGGGGGGGGGTAAAGTAACATTGGTTTTAATCAGATAGTTCGATTTAAAGCTAATTTCACACATGCACTATTTTGGAGAGAGAAAAATAAAACCATAAATAAATGTTTATCTATTTTGCGGCGAACAGAAAGCTATTTTTTTACATTATCGTGTCGGAAGTTACCCACAACAATAAAAATCGTGCTGGGGTTACCAACTGATTTAAAATAAATGTTTTTTTGTATCTTAATACGTGACACGACTACCGACAATTTTTTAAAATATGTTCTTATTTTCTGCTAATTGATGGGTATTGAATTCTGTTTAACAATAACGGCGACAAATACTTAGATTACAATTTTAAAAACCGTAAGTATTGGTTCGCTCCATAACGTTTGAAAAGTTGTCGTTTGGTGATATTTTCCCCGGGGCGTCTTCTCGTCGAGGATTTTCGGTGGTATGCAATCAATATCAAACAACTGTATTAACATAATTCGAAGAGAAAAAGTTGCTTTGCATTGACATATATGGGAAATGTTTTTATTGTCGGAAAAATTGTCCGATACAAACGTGAAATAAAAATAAGCTGGAGTACAAATCAATCGATCGAAATTACCCTTGGTCGAAGTTAGATTACGCTACCAAGGGTCTTCATGTCGCACCACGGTAGCAACCGGTCAACATATTAAATTAAAGAAAATTCTTCTTTGGAAGTATATTATGACCCTTGGTTGAAAGCTCTGCTGGTGGACTGTTAGCCCAGGGGCGTCTCTATGTCCATTGTTTGTACAATGTGTTACTATTTTGGAAATACGGATTTGTATTTTATGTGAGTGTGAGTAAACTTTAGAATCTGCCCGGTTACATTATTGGAAAGTGAGGCGATATGTTCGCGATCCTTGCAGAGCAGTTGCGGCCCTTACGCGAGGTATCTTATCGGCACTGACATTGTTACACTTTTATCTAATACCTGTTTTACATTCATGTTTTAAGATTTCGATACATTTGTATTTGGGATTGGAAGGCTTCATGTGAGTGACATGACTCACCTGATCCTGCGCCTTCGCTTTTGTCTGAAGGTCCGGCGAGGATTCTGGCCAATACACTGACTGACGTTATCTCATATGGATTTGTTTCACACCCACTACGTTTATTACTTTGATGGTGAATCTGCTACCAGACATATCACCGGTATTGGATGTACTAGAATCGAAAAAATTGACATCTGTTGCAGTTAAATTGGCTACTGATAATAATGATTTATATTACTGATATTTAATATACGGATACAATTTTTATGCACCAGATGCGCATTTCGACAAATTATGTCTCTTCAGTGATGCTCAAGACCGAATGTTGGGAAATCCGATAACTATTGATATATATGGAAAACATAACATAAGAGACTGAGAGAGTAGAAAGGTCGCCTAAAAGGAGTTTGGGGACGCAAAAGACAGGGTTCGCAGCAAGAGAACTGTATGAGAGGAGAGAGCGAATATATAGTGACCTGTAACTGTGTATGTAGAGAGATAGAGTGGGCTATGACAGAACATTCGAGAGAGAGTTATTAAGAGAGTGTTGCACTAAGCAGCTTTACGCTAGCATATAGCCTGTTTATGTTTGCTGGTTGTTGATCGGACGTCCATTTGGCTTATATTAAAGGATAGGTACAGTGATTATACGATCTTGGGTGAACTATCGATATTCAATTATCGTAGGAGTATGAAACTAGTTCAGTGTTGGACAATGTATCATCGGATTCCAGTGGATTGTAAACAGTATTGTAGCACACAACCGTGTGTGCATAGTCATAGACACTGTGCATATCGGACGCCAGAGCTTCAGCATAACTACATCTAACAATCAACACTCGAAGATGAGTGTAGGAGAGATGATAGCGGAGTTTCGTGTTTAGCAGAGGGGGTGGAGCAGAAACTTGAAACACACGGTGCACACACTTATGACGAAGCGTAACGGTATGGTTGATAGTATAGTGGACAGGTAAATACGGAATGAAGTATTAGATCGTGCAATTTTCTAAGCAATCACAAGTATTCTCAATTGCAAGCATTTTCAACGGCGTAACATATTAAATAATCAATCATCAATAATTTCGTAAATGCTATGTCGTTATGACAATTTTAGTTGTACAAATATAACTCATCACCATTGGAAAAATGTTATCTGATTGTATTTCAAAAGCATTTTCTAACCAACTGATTTGCCAAAAAAGGACATCACAAGAACTCTTCAGTCGCTTCGTACGTGGATATTCTATTCGAACTTAGTGAATTAACGGCAAACTACAGTCTTTGAAACGTACTAGTTTACCATCTGTCGTGCGTTTAGCGTGCGGTCACCGTTCGGTCTGCGTACCGGTTACCGTGCGTTTGGTTAATAGAGATGTCTCAGGGACTTGTAACTAACTCATCTTTTAGACATTGGACGATTGTCAGCTTCTCCAACGTCAACTTTCCCATAGTATTAAGAGATAATGCAATCACCCCACACGAAGTGAGACGTATATGGTTAGGGATAACAATGAGTTTAGACTAGAGTCGAGCGCATTTAAATCTTGACGAGCCGTGTATGAATTTAGAGTTTACCGATATGGTAGCAGCTCATCACGATCACCTATATAGAGGTCAAAATAGCGAGATATAGATGTTGTTTCATAGCCCTCACGTAGAGGTGTTAAATCGACCGTTTTGTGTCCATCGCACACACATGAGAGAATTTGAGTACGGAATCATTCCCTTACAGAGTATTTGAGGCCACACGACATGCATAGAGTGCATTTGCGATCACCAGAGGAGGTCAATAAGAGACTGTATTATCAGCCTACCTAGAGCACGAACTTGGATCTCAAACCTCGCGCTGGTAGGAATCTTATGCGAGTCAGACAGAGGGAGTGAGGCGGTGTTTCAGGAGCTGAGTATAATTATACTTCTGTATTTGTATTCTATTTATGGAACTTACGAGATCGATTACTGTGCGTTATCGTTTGCCTTTACATTTGATTATGGATCGTTTCCCGTTTATCTGATCAATTAACCATTGGCGTTTAACGGTAGATGTACTGGTCCAGCAGGTGTTTACAACGTCCTAGGCAACTTTAGTATGTTGCAGGAATCCGTGTTGCGCTGAAACTTTTGTTTTTATATTCATGTCTTAGACTGACGAGATAGATCATTGTTTTTTATTCTTTGTCTTTACATATATGCCTTCAGAAAGATTTTTCTTAACAAGTTTCACACAGGTATAGTGTTAGATATGAACATACTGTAAAGGACTTTATTTCGCGGGCTGAAACTTTTTGGATATTTTATCTTTTAACAATTTCTCGGTGGTTTAAGATTTCGCGGATAATAAATATTCTAAATGCTGGTAATCATATACCCGAATACATTGAACAGCATTTCGCGGTTGGTTTTATTTCCGCGAATAGTTGATTTGATCGCGATTATAGCAAAAATAAAGTCATCGCAAAGATGATACGCTCCCCCCCCCCCCCTTACATAATGCACTATTAACGCAAGTAATACTGACACTTACGTTTGTAGCTTCTGTTTTTCTTTCAGGGATCTAGGGGGCAAATCAGATAACGGTAAATACCACAACCGCATTCTCCTAGGTCTGGTGAATTGTAGCAACGCTGTAGTGTAATTTTTATTACAAAAAATAGCACAGTACCATTTGATCTTCAGTTTCAATTTTCAATACTGTAACGAGAATAGTTGGCGTAAATAATATTTAGCGCAACCAGTAATCACGAAGTAAAAAAATTCTTGCGGACGAGAAATTATTTATGCTCAAACGGCACATACTTCGTGAATTAAACCGTTTCTTTTAGTCACAATTTAATTTGCGCAATTCGTATGTCTGCGCTAAAAGGCACTAAAATAAATAGAGCACTAAAAAGCGCTAGTACCTATTACTTACAGTAATAAAACAAAATTCCACAGTTAAAGAAGAATACAATTTTGACAAGTTTAATATATACTGAGATGCAAAATTATTCGTTTATGGATTAAATTTCGTTGGAATTTTTTGGCGGAATAAAATCAATGAAGAGCCTTCATAACGAATTTTAAACCAATTTTTATGAATACAAATTGTTTGTTTTTTCATATTTTTATTTGCAGACATGTTATAATATGATCTTTCTCATTTCACCACTCATATTTACACATTATGTAAATAGGAACGAATTGTCTATGAATCAGTTCCTTGTGTTTTGCACATTGTGTCAAGTTCCACAAATTAAGTGCCCCACATAAATACCCCACTCCGCAGACTGTCCAATTGAAACCCGTTTATGTAATGTAAACACACTGTCTTTAACATATGCATGCAGAGAAGTTGCAAAAAAACAGTTAGAGTGGGGCTGGTTAAATCTCACAGACCACGAACATGACAGTAATTATTTTCTCCACGGACACATTTTTAAAGAGTTGTGAGGAAACTTGTGCCGAAATTTCGTTTGAGGATAGACATGTAGTTTTAATGTTAAGAAATCCGGTTGCAAAGTAAAAGTTCTAAATTCAGACCGAAGAAATTGTGCGGGATTCTATTCAATGCTGCAAGTAAAAAAAATGCTCGTTTGATACATTTTAAAAAAAACATCAAAATAATGCAGAATAAAGAGCATTCTACCCCCCCCCCTCCAGTTAAAATATGTCTTATTTTAATCAAAGTG